>JAWDJV010010066.1:0-10513 GCA_033119285.1 Teratosphaeriaceae sp. CCFEE 6253
CAAGTTGATGGTCGCTCTTGGCTGGACGATGGCTGGACTAAACGCGCCCATCTCAACGGTCCGACGTCGGCAAGCGTTAATGGCTGGAGGAGAGGAGAGTAGGGCTCTGCATGGGCCGTGACATTGGCATGGGGCTTGTCGGGCTCGCGAAGGCACCTCATATATGGCGAGTGGACCAGGTAAAGTATAGCAGTCTCCTCCTTCTTCCTCTATCGTATCTCGTTCAGCTCATGTTGGCATCGGTATTGTTGACGTGAGATTTGCGTAATGACTATCTTCAGCCGGGTGAAGGCCTGGCAAGGCGCTCCTGTCGTCGAGGACGAGACGACGGCGGAGAGCAAGACCGAGGCGGTGCACACGGACGCCTCGGCACGCGACAGCGACAGCGAGATCGTCAGCCAGGATGCGCAGGCGGGTGTGCAGAAGATGGAGGCCACGACGCAGGTCTGGACTCGGAATCACCTGATCGCTGCATACGTCTGGTATGGCACCAATCACGCATACTGCATCTTTCCATACTCACGACATCGACAGGATCTGGATCATCTACTTCGTCAACAGCATGCAGCAAGGCATGACCAACTCCCTGACCCCCTACGTCACGAGCAGCTTCCAGGAGCACTCCCTCACCGCCGCCACGTCCATCATGTCCAGCATCATCGGCGGGCTGTCCAAGCTGCCGCTGGCGAAGATCCTGGACATCTGGGGCCGGCCGCAGGGCTTCGCGCTGATGGTGTGCTGCATGACCATCGGCCTGATCATGATGGCCGGGTGCGACAACGTCCAGACGTACGCCGCGGCGCAGGTCTTCTACTGGGTCGGGTGAGCTTACACCATCCCACACTTAGTCGATAGCTCGGACTGACGAGATGCGGTAGATACAACGGCCTGGACTACAGCCTCTCCATCTTCATCGCCGACACCTCCTCCCTGCGCAACCGGGGCTTCATGTTCGCCTACGCCTCCTCCCCCTACATCCTCACCACCTGGATCGGCGGCCCCCTCGCCGCGCGCTTCCTCGCCGGCCCCGGCTTCCGCTGGGGCTTCGGCGCCTTCGCCATCGTCGTCCCGCTCGTCAACCTCCCCCTCTTCGCCTTCTTCCTGTGGAATTACCGCAAGGCGAAACGCGCGGGCCTCATGCCGGCGCGCAAGCACAACCGCACCAGACTCCAATCCTTCAAGTACTACGCCCTGGAATTCGACCTCCTCGGGCTCCTCCTCCTCTGCGCGGGGCTGGCCCTCTTCCTCCTCCCCTTCAGCCTGTACTCCTACCAACCCTCCGGCTGGCGCTCCCCGATGATCCTCGGCATGCTCGTCCTCGGCATCGCGCTCCTCGTCGCCTTCGGCCTGTACGAGAAGTACCTCGCCCCGACCACCTTCATCCCCTTCACCCTCCTCACCGACCGCACGGTCCTGGGCGCGTACACCCTCGCCGCGGTCTTCTTCATCAGCTTCTACATCTGGGACTCGTACTTCCTCTCCTTCGTGCAGGTCGTCAACGGACGATCCATCACGCAGGCGTCGTACATCGCCAACATCTACTCCATCGGCGCCTGCGTCTCGGCCTTGATCGCCGGCCTCCTGATCCGCTGGACGGGGCGGTTCAAGTGGCTCGCTGTCTACCTCGGCGTGCCCCTCACCATGCTGGGCATCGGGCTCATGATCCGCTTCCGCCGGCCGGACGTCGACATCGGATACCTGGTCATGTGCCAGATCTTCATCGCCTTCGCGGGGGGGTTCATCGTCATCACCGAGCAGACGGCCGCCATGGCCGCGACGTCGCACCAGTTCGTCGCCGTCGTGCTCGCCGTCGAGTCAATGTTCTCCTCCATCGGCGGCGCGATCGGCAGCACCGTCGCCGCCGCGATCTGGACCGGCGTCTTCCCCGCCCGGCTGCAGCTGTACTTGCCGCAGGAGCAGAAGGCGGAGGCGCTGGCCATCTACGCGAGTCTGGAGACGCAGCTGAGTTATGCGCGGGGCACGTTGGCCCGGCAGGCGATTGAGCGGGCGTATGGGGATAGTCAGCGGTACATGCTGATTGGCGGGACGAGCGTGCTGGTGGTCGCGTGGGCGGCGGCGGCGTGTTGGCGGGATATCCGGGTGAAGGAGTTCAAGCAGGTGAAGGGGCGGGTGGTGTAGCAGCCCCCCCCCCCCGGGGCACGCTCCTGGCTCGCCGGGGGACGAGGGTTGATGGAACGTGTGCGGGCGGCGACTTGGGAAAGATATGGAGGGACCGTTTTGAGGCGCTGTGAGTAGACGCGGTCGGAGCGCATTCCCCAGGACTCCGCAGTCCACCCACCGCAGTCCACCCACAGGCATGGTCATCGGCGTCGTGGTACATCTTCCCACGTGTCTCCAATGACATCGTAGGCTAGGACAAGGCGGACAAACAACTCAGCCGTGCACGAGGGGTATATCCAGCACTCCGAAACCTCCCCCTCACCCCCCACCCCAATACTCCAAAGCCAGTGCGCCAAACGCAGCGACCGAGCCAGCTCAGTCCTCCCAAGGCAGCTCCCCTGCCTCCACCCTGACACACGTCAGGTACCCCCACCCCGCTCCCGCCCCACCTCCCGCCCCACCTTCACCCCCACCCCCTCCCGAATCCAACTCCAACTCGCTCCCCACCAACCCCAACCCTCGCACCACCTCCCGCGCCAGGGTCTTGAGCTCCCCGACCTTCCGCTCCAGGCGCCGGAGGTTCTCACGGGTGTAGAGTTCGGGGTGGAGCTTGAGGAAGGCTTTGAGGTCGTCGTGGCTCAGGTACCCCGGGGTCGAGGAGCTGGCGGGGAGGCCCAGGGTGCGGTAGAACCTCGCTGGATCTGGCGGCGGCGGAGGCGCAGGCGGTGGGGCCGCGGTGCGCCGGGACGCGAGGTCGTTCCCCCCCTGGCTGCTGCTGCTGGTGCCCGTGCCGCCGCTGCTCGACCGCCCCACGTCGACCCGCGAGTCCACCCTCCCAGCGGCCTTCACCAGCGCAGGCGCAGCGTCAGACTGCAGCGCCGGCAGGTTCTCCGCCAGCCACTGCCGGAACAGACTCACCCCCAACCACGCCAGATAATCCTTCCCGGGCGTCACCCGCTCCCCGCCTCGGCCGGTCGTGAGACTGAGCCTCCAGAGTTGCCTCTCGCACCGCTCCTGCCGCTCCAGCAATTCATCCACTTTATCCTCGATGAGGTCCATGACACCCCCGTCAACCTGCCCACGCAGCTGCGGTGCCGACAGCGGCCACTGCCCCACCACATGAATAACCGCCTCCGTGAAGATCGTCGCGCTCCGCGCCAGAAATCCCAGTTTCAGATAACTCGGCGGATAGCGCGCGATCTGCTTAAACAGGCGCGCGCCGAAGCGCAGTAGATGGTGATCCACCCAGCTCCCCACGATCTCGAGCGCGTCGTAGAGGTCCGCGAGGTGCAGGAGGGCTTTGCATTCCGTGTAGGCGGTGGCGATGTTGAGGGCGCTGAGGAGGGGGGGGTGCTGGTACATGATGCGGAAGAGGTTGTCGTAGTCGGTCAGGATGTCGGCGCCGGGGTCGGGGTCGGGATCCGGGTCCATGGGTGCGTGACGGGCGTGCGGGCGGGAGGGGAGGGTGGAGGAGGAGAGGTTGGTCAGACTGCGGAAGAAGGAGGGGTTGGAGGTCGAGGGCGCGTGGCGGGTTGTTGGTGCGCTCCCGCGGCCACCGAAGAGAGATGGCGGGGCCGCGTCGGAGCGGACGAGCATCGGCGGGTCCTCCTCCCCAGCATGCTCCCAGTCGAGCACGTACCGCCACCGCTGCCCCACCCGCTGGACCTCCCGACTCGCTCCGCGCTCCCGACTGTTCGTTCCGCGCTCCCGACTACTCGCGCGCGAACTCCCTCTCCCCGCCACACTGCCCCTCCCCCCATCCACCTCATCCTCACCAATCCGCGTCAAAGTACTCCCCCCCGCACCGCCCCACTCCGCCCGCGTGCCCGCCTCAAAGTAGCCCGAGCACTGCGCCAGGATCAAGCGATGCAGCACGTACCGCCTCGTCGTCCGCCCACTCGCGCTGGCGACGACGATCTCGACATCCCCGCTGAGCGCGAAGACGGGGAACTCGTTCTGCGACGGGGCGTGCGCGCTGCCGGCGCCGCCGTGGTGCGTGCGCGCGTGCGCGCGTGCCGGTGCCGGCGGGTGTGCGAGCGGGCGGAGGAGGAGGTGACGGAGGCGGCGGGGCCGGGAGGCGCGGTGGGGTGGGGGGAGGGAAGGTCGGGGTACGATGACGAGGGGAGGTGGTGGCGGGAGACCATCGCTGTCGCCGCGGCTGCTCTGCGCGGGAGGGCGGTGCTATGCCTGGCTATATCGCGAGTTGGCGTCGTCCCAGCTAGCCTCGCGTCGCAGGCGCATGTTCCTCGGTCTTCATGCGTCCCGCGTGGCCTGGCTCAGTCGCCTTGGCGTGCCTGGTCCGTCTCTGCCATCGGGACATGTTCACAAGGGCGCATCGCGGCGGCGAGAAGGATGCTGCTAGGAAGCAGGAAAGGCGACTCTAGCGGGGCCTGGATCGCGGCCTCACGACAGCCACTCGATCGCTGGCCACATGGTGCAGGCCACTCGCTAGCGCCGTCTGCAGGCGGGGCGCAGCCGAGGTGCAGGCATGCAGGTGGTGGTGGCGTTGCGGGGCGGGGGCGCCGTGTGCCTGCGCCAAGGGAATCGTGGAGTGAAACGCTGGGAGATGTCCGATGGTGGAGACCTTCGGACTTGTCTCTTTGGGAAGGAGTGCTGCCTGTGGTGAGACGGCGCAACATTCAATGTCGGAGGGAGTCGCATTGGCCCCCATACCGTAAGAGCTAACGGCTGCTCGCATGGCGATCGGCTAAGCAACGAGGATCGGCGAAGCGAAGGTTGACGACACGTACCGAGGGGACATATGCATTGCACACCAGACCATGGCCGGCGCCGCAGGCGTAGTATCACCTCCCCGTCGACGAAATCCGACGATCGCGTTGACGGCGCCGACAGGATCGACGTCGAATGCGGATGTAGGCCCAGCCAGTAAGTGTAATCGATGCTGGATCGGTCGTCAAGGATCGACAGTGTCTAGCACCTCCTCATAGGCAAGCTCTCAGGCTCCCTCAACGACGGAAGCATGCGCGTCGTGAGGAGGTACAGGACAGGCAATCCCGATATCCCCGTCTCGGACCGCTCACACCTCGAGCGCGAGGACACCACAGCCTACGCACAGTCCCCGATCGAACTCCCGGGAGCCGCTTGATGCTCGTGCGCTCTCCTTCGCGCGGGTCCGGTCTACCAATCCGCTTACTGCTCAATCACATATCCCAAGCCGCCACGCTCCTGCAGACTCCCGGCGAAGCCCTCCACGGCTCACGCACGCCACCGCACCCTCCGCGCATGCCTACATGGGGAGCACCAGTCCCACGTGCAGCGATGGTCGACGGCACCGTCCTGACTATCCTCCCCCGCCACATCGCCGAAGCGCGACGTGCGGCGGAGCGTAAACATCGCAGCACGCAATTCATACGGTTTCGGCGATATGGCCGTAGGCGACGGACAGATATGAGCAGCACCTCCAGCGTAGGAAGTCGTTTCATCCACTCTCGCCAATGGATGCATGAGCATGACGGCAGATCAGTAATCGCGAGATGATCACTCCTTCGCCACCGCTCTCTGCTTGAACGGCGTGTGATACACGAGCGATCGCATGCCGTCCAGCCGGGCATGAGCAGCTTGCGCGATCCGTGAGACACCGCGAGTAGTCAAGGCGTCCCTAGCGCGATGGGTCGACAGATCAAGTCATCATGTCCATCGATGCACACCCGCGAGGACGTCCCCGTGATGGCGAGACCTGACCTCCTCGTTACCCCCTCCTCTCCGTCCCCAGAGAGATCGCGTACAAGCTGTAGACAGTATACATCCAACCATCACCCCGCCCGTCATCGATTAGAAGCAATGAACCCTCACCAGCATCTCCGCTTCAGTAGCCGTGGTGAAGTGATCTTGCGGATAGACGTACGAGCACTATACCACAGTAGAAGCGTCGGGATATCGTGCCACTGACCCGCCTCCCTCCCGTGATGGAGACTGGTGGTATGCCATTGAGTGGTGATGACAGACCACAAGTCGCACGTAACAATGATGAGACGCGATGGCAGCCGCGTGCACTCCCAGCCCCTGCCATCCCAAGCCCAGCGTCCCATCAAGAGCCCGCGCAGCACAAGTCTTCACGTCACAACAGCGAGATGAGATGAGACGAGACCGAGACCGAATCGCCGGGATGTGCACAAGTGTCGTTCTCTACAATACAAAAGCAGAACCAAGTCCCCGGCCCGCCCGACTCAAACCACACCATGTTGAAATGGGCGCGAGTACCAGGGCGGTGAGGGGGGAGATCGCGGGAGTCCCCGGCCGATTCGACCCTCTCGCGAGGGGATTCAGGCCCGGGCCCCGCTCCTCTCGACCCCCGACCGGTTAGCAAAAGCAACAAAAGCAAAAACGCCAAACGCCCCAAACGCCCCGGCCAACCCGGCCCCCAAGCATCCCAAGCGGCCACAAACCGCGCTGTCGTCCCCCAAAACGCCCCAAGCAAATCGCAAGCGGCAGCAAGCGGCACCGTCCTCCCCAGCCCGCCCAAAGCGCACCCAAGCGCCACCCATCCTCGTCACCGGACCACCACCTCCACCGCCGCGCCGCCGAGAGACGCCTACTCGCGCGCCTTACGGAAAGCCGCGAGGCCCGCCGCAAAAACCGTCGAGGCCTGCGCCAGGACCGCCGGCGCCAAGAGCTCCAGGCCCGGATCCTTCTTGCCGACGCTCGGGAAAGCAAAGGCCGGGACCGCCTCCTCCTCCTCCTTCTCCTCCTCGGCCGCAGTCTCGTCGTCGTCGTGCTGCTGCTGCTGCTGCTGCTGCTGCCCCTCGTCCTCGTCCTCCTGCGCTGCCGTCCCAAAGACGTTGGCGCGCTCGGGCACGCCCCACGACACCTCCATCTCGTCGTCCGAGTCCCACTCCGGCACGCGGAACGTCCCCTCCGACTCCCCGGGGAGATTGTGCGGGATGTAGGCGAGGGCGTCGACTTTGACGCGCTTGCGCCGGTGCGCCTCCAGCTCCGCGACGTCCGGGTCCGAGTGCAGCTGCGCCAGCTCCTCCTGCAGCTGCTTCATCCTAAGAAGCTTGCCGCCGAGGTCCTGGTCTTGAGGCGCCGTGGGCGACGTGGGCGCGGGCGCGGGGGCGACGGAGAGGCTGCGCTGGTCCCAGGAGAGGCGCGAGGCGTGCTGCGGCGTCGACTGGCGGGCGGCGCGGACGGAGGAGATGGTGCGGCGGTGCGGGGCGCGGGACGGCGTGGTGCCCATCATCATCGAGCTGCCGAAGTCGGAGATGTCGACCTGGGGCGTCGCCTGGATGGCGTGGGTGGGCGGGGCGGGGGCGGTGTGCTCGGTCCGCTCTGTGACCTCGGTCACGGTGCTCAACGATGTTGGCACTCGGCGGTTCTTCGTCGACGGCATGAGGAAGGACCGGGGCGTCTTGATTGCACGCCCCGCCGACATCTGCGGCGTCGTCTGCTGCTGCTGCTCCGTCGCGCTCGCTGTGGCATGCGAGCGCTTGCGCGGAGAGTGCTGAGCCGGGGCCTCAGCAGGGGTCGCCATCTCCGGCGCGTCGACGTGGTCTTGTGGCGTCCCGCCACGCGTGTCGACGATCTTGGCGCGCTTTGGCGCCGGGCGGAGCTGGTCGGCCGCTGTCTCGGCCTCCGTCACGTGCTTGCGCTTGGCGAACGGGCTGAGGTAGCTCGACGCCGTCCCGATGGCGCGGCGCCAAAGCGGCATGGGGCTGGCGGGAGGGGCGGGCGCGTGTGGCGGCGACGGCGGCGCAGAGACGGACTCGCTGGCGGCGACCCCGACAGCGGCCTCCACCGAGGCTCTCGCGGCATCGGCAGCGGCGCGGCGCTCCTGCATCTTCTCCAGCAGCTGCTGCTGCATGGAGTCGGCGCGGAGATCGCGCCTGCCGCCCGCTGCCTTCTCCGCTGCAGCAGCACGGCGCTCCAGGTCGTTGTTGCGCTGCGTGAGCGCGGAGATCTCGTCGTCTTGCTGGGAGATGCGGCCGTCCTGCTGGGAGATGCGGCCGTCTTGCTGGTTGATGCGCTCGTGCGCGGTCTCGATGATGGCTGCGCGTTTGGCCTTGGTCAGGGAGAGGACAAAAGCGCGATCGACTTGGGTGCCGTAGCAAGCACGCGCCGTCGCGGCAGCGACATCCCACTCGCGCGGCTTCTTGGCACGGCGAGTCACGGGAGCGACAAGGCCTTAGACGGGGAAACGTTCAGTGACTGATACATAACATACAGGGGGAGGAGGGGGGGGGAGTGAGCTGGATGGCTTGGGGGGAGGGGAAGTGACAAACCGAGTTCTTCTGGCTCTTGGGACGCGATGCGTCGAGATCTGCGTGGTGCCGCCATTGTGTATGGTGGCTGTGCTGATCGTTGGTTCTTGGTTTGGTTCGTGTTGCGTTTGCTGTTACTGCTGGCTTGTTCGTGGCGTGTTGTCGTATTGGCAACGCGTGAGCAAGCTGGGTTGGTGTGAGGGAGAGGAAGGGAAAGGGCGAAGGCGCGATGTGTGAACTTCGATGTTCGAGCTCGGGTCCGCCCGTTGACGCTAATGCACGTCAAAAGCTCACATCCCGGATCTGCAGAAAGGTTCGGAGCTCGGGACGCTGCGGCCCGCGCCATTGTTCGAGCAATGCGACTCCACCTTCGATGTTTCATACCGCTGGATCCACATGGACATGAACGCTTCTGCACTGAACGATTTCTACATTCGCCGTCTAGATCACGACCGACTACCACGCCATTACTGCAAGTGAAGCGTGTCCACTTGAAGTCGACTGTCGCTCCCTTATCTCAACCCCTCCAGATCAGGCAAGCTCGTACCGGAGGCGGGCTTCTAGCTGTGTCGTCACGTTGAGGCGCTCACAACTCGATCCAGCTACCATCTTACTAGCTGAATCCTGAATCGCGCCTAGCCTACCGGAATCGCCTCTCACCCTACCAGGTGACAGCTGTGTAGAAGCAAGCTACCAGCTACAGAATCCTGTACAGCTGCAAATGCTGACCAGCAACTGCACCGAGGGTCCCACAGCCTGGGCCAGGCGCGGAAGATCATCATCCGCGCGGCATGCCGAGACGTCGCTGCCAGTGTGCTTACCACTCGCGGCACTGAGACGAGGTAGATAGTCGCGGAGCGTACACGTACGCTGTCCTGCACCGTGATCGGAGCAACATCAATATGGTAGCATGCAAGATGTCACAGTCAACGACGAGTAGCCAGGTAGGTAGACCCTACACGATGCCGCGAGAGCCGATCATCCCCACCCCACGACGAGGTCAACGCTGTGGATACAAGCCCACCCGACCGCCATCCCGCCATCAAGGGACGAGACACCGCAACAAAAAAAGACCCGCGAACTAGCTGTACCCGGCGAATCTGACCAGAGCCCCATTGCCCACGCAAGCCATCAGACCTCACTGCCCTTCCTCCCCATCCCCCTGTCCTGCTCCCGACCCTCCAGTGCCGCGGGTCCGTACGCCAGCCGCGAGTCCCGCACACTGAGGTTCAGCAGCCACTGCGCCGCGCGCGCATCCGCGGCATTGTACTTCGTGCTCTTCGTGCCCGAGGGCGTCGTGGACCCGGACTGGCCGACTAGTGCAGGAGTCTCCTCGCGGCGTTGTCGTTTCGTCGCGGTCTGTGTTCTGTGGGTCTCGACCTCGTCATGATCGTGGTGGTGGTGTGTCCCCCCCAAAGTACCCTCCGCCGTAGCAGCTCCAGCATCGAGAGCGTGATGGTCGCGAACAGACAGCCGCCGCTTGTGCTTACGCCGCTCCTCCCGCCCTTCACCCCGCAACTGCACCCCGTCCGCCGCACCACCCAACCGCTGCTCGACCTCCCGCCACGGCATCATGGGCAGAGTGCGTGGCTCCGTGAGCAGCGCATGCGACAGCGACCCCACCGGCGTATTATCCGGCGGAGGCGGCGGCGTGCACGGCGGCGCGCTGCGCGCGTGCACGTGTGCGGGGCGATTGACGCTCGTCCACGCGCGGCTTACGCGGTGATGGCGGGTGGATCTGGGCGAGAGCTCGGGCGACTCGATGCTCGCATTGGTGTTGCAGGTGTAACTGTTATCCGCGGCTTTGGAGTCTGAGGCGAAGGGGGAGCCGGCTTTGAACGTCGGTCGGGAGCGTGAGGCTTGTCGCTGCGACGCAGGAGCGAGCAACGGCACGCTGCGCGGGATCGCCTGCTGATGGGTGGCGTGGTGCGCATTGGGCGCTGGGCTGCCGTCACGACTGCTCGCCTCCGACCGCCAACCCTCAGCCTCCAGCTGCGCGCACCGCACGACCTCGCCGCTGATCCTGAACCGGCCGAAGGCCGGATGGGAGTCCGGCAGGCACTCCTTGATGAAGCTGGGGCCGAAGATGGGCGTCAAGGCCCAGCGGATCGGGTAGCAGAAGGTGAGGCAGAGGGCGCGGGCGCAGGCGTAGGGCATCCAGTAGCCCTGGGCCG
>JAWDJV010010067.1:0-10489 GCA_033119285.1 Teratosphaeriaceae sp. CCFEE 6253
TTGTCGGTCTCCTTAGCCTTCCGCCTAGGTGTCGCTAGCGGTCGACTCTTCGGCTTACCGCCCTTAGATGACGCGGTATTGGCGTTTAACGCGTCGTCGGCGTCGCTAGTGTAGCCGGCGACGACCTTCTTCTTCTACTTTGACGTCGACGGGGTAGGGATGTCTAGCGCCTTCTACTTAGCCTTTTTCGACGACGTAGCTCTGCCCTTCGGCTTGGCGGGCGTAGCCTTCCCGGATGGTCTACGCGTTAATAGGAGAGGCGATGGGCTTCGTGACCTAGAGGTGCTGTCGGAGGTGTCCGCGAGCGAAGCCGTAGGCGGTAACGATGGGGCGGCCACGTTCGGCGTAGTTAGAAAGCGGATGGGGTACATAGGGCAAGGCCTACTGCCGTCCTCGTAGTCTAAGTCCTCTACGTCGATGCCTAACGTGTCGTCGATCTCGGTGTCCTAGTCGACTAGATTTAACTTGCCGCTCTTCCTCTCGATTATTGCTAGCTGCCTACGCAAGTTGTCGTCGAGCGCCGGGCGGATCTAGTTAAGGAAGGCGATGTAGGTGTCTAACAACCTATTATAGTCGATGTGGCTTAGAAGGGTCAATATGCCGAAGTTGACGTCGATCATGCGGTCTACGTAGAAGAGGGTCTTATCTGTCTCGGTGTTCTTATAGGAGACGCGTATAGGAGGATCGGACGTCTCGTCGGTGTTAGGAGGGCGCTGCCACTCGAAAGCCGAGCCGTTAGGAACCTTCCCGCCGTCCATGATACCCGGCCGGTACTTAAAGAGGAGATCGAACATCTCGCCCCCGTATAAGGTATAGACGCCTAAGACGTTAATGTAGCGGTATCTCTTTGTCTTCCTGTCCTAAGCGACGGCGGGCAAACCGAGCTACTTACGGCTCGTAAGCGGGTACCCGCGAGTGTCGAAAGTAGCTAGCTACATCTTGTTAAGCGTAGAGACTAGCACCCTCTTCTATAGGTAGGCAAGGTCTATAAGCTCGTGTACGTCCGTGTCGGTCAGTAAGGCGTAGTACGGCGGGAGGCGCTTCGCTATAAATCGAGCGTGGACGTAGTTATATAGCTCGTACCCCTCGGTCTTGTTAAGGTCGACCGGTTAATTGGGCTTACGCGGGGGTGCCACTAACTTAGGGAAGTTGCTACGGTTAGGGTTGTATTCGACGTAGAACGGGTCGCCGTTCTCCGTCGTGCGGCGAGGTAGGTTGCTAAACATGTCGTCGGGGTAAGGGATGTTATACGGGGGAGTATTAAAGAGCTCGCGGACGGTTAGGCCGATTGCGCGAATGACGATTTCGTAGTGTAGCTCGTCGTGCGGCTGTCTAATGTCGTGGTAGTTAAGTTGCGTGTTCGCGGCGTACGCGTTGTAGTTTAGGCGACCGTGCCACGAGGCGACGTCGGCGACTCGTGCCTAGAGCAGCGGTAGCGGTAGCAGGTGGCCGTTGCCGTCGAGAGCGAATTCTTCGCACTTGCGGATTAACTCGACCTGCCTAGGCACGTCGTCGCTAGTAAGGAAGATGTGCTCGTAGTCGGGTGCGCGGAAAATCGAGTAGTTTAGGGCGGACTCCGACGGTGTAAAGTCGAGCGAGCAATCGCCCTAACAACCGCGTAGCTCCGCTAGTAGACTTAGCTCGTCCCTAATGGTGGCGTCGACGTTGTCGACGTATACCTTGGTACTTAAGAAGCGCCGGAGTACTAGATCCTTCACCGGGACGGAGCACGTCGGAGGGCGTAAGGTCGTTAAGGTGCCGCGTTAAGTCGTCGGCGGTTAGCTATAGCGTGTTAAAGGCGAGGCCGCGTTAATCGAGCTCGTCGTTCTCCTAGGTTAGGAACTATATATTGAACTTAGCCCAATTGTCTACCGACAAATTCTTGTGGCGCCAATCGTTAAGGGCGACGTAGTTAATCTCGCGCGTGTACTGCTCGTCGAAATCGCCTAAGTTGACGACCTATACGTAATTCGCGTTGTACCCAAACAAGCGCGAGCGGTACTCGTTAAAGGCGCTCTCGATGGACTAGCCGTCGCGAATGACGTAAGCTCTAATTAGCGCCTAGTAGTCTCGCAGCAACCCGATGTCGT
Organism: Teratosphaeriaceae sp. CCFEE 6253; assembly: GCA_033119285.1. Taxonomy (NCBI): domain Eukaryota; kingdom Fungi; phylum Ascomycota; class Dothideomycetes; order Mycosphaerellales; family Teratosphaeriaceae; species Teratosphaeriaceae sp. CCFEE 6253. Next base: position 2,091 of record JAWDJV010010067.1, read on the forward strand.
TCTATCTCTACGCTAACTACTTCTCGGTCGAGAAGGCCCGCGGCTAGGCGTAGAAGGGGTCGGTGACCTAGGGCCGGCGGATGGTCTCTACGTCGGACGCGTCGTCTACGGCGCCTGTCGCGTCGTCGCTCTTGTGTACGGACGCGTCGTTAGTAGCGCCTACAGTCCCGGTGTAGTCTATAGCGGGAGAGAAACGAGGCGAGGGTGCCGGATGCTCGCTGTGCTTACTAGGGGCCGTTGTTGATGCTAGTAAAGACGTAGTGGCGACGGATTCGACGCGTTGCCGGCCGTCGGTTGAGTTGTTGTTACTAATGCGGTAATAAGGTATGTGTCGACTAAGTGTATCGGTGACGGTGTAAAGGGGTAGAATGTATACTTTGTAATGGGTAGGTAAAATAGGGGGGCTAGGAGGGTTGCCAAGGTGTTTGTTAACGCGGGAGCTACCGCAAGTTATCGAGTCGCGTAGCGAACGACGCGTATAACGTCGACGACCTATAAATAGAGAACGACGCGTATAACGTTAACGACGCGTAAATAGAGGCCGTTAACGTCGACGACGTGTAAATAGAGGCTGTTAGGATAATAATGTAGTTAGATGCTGGCGCTATCCTACCCGCAGCACAATTACGCTGCCGGTCCTAAAAAAGGACCTTGGCGTCGGCGTGTGCGTAAGGTGCGACGCACTCCTAATGTATGTTTGTCGTCTATAGGGGGGTGCCTGTCGTCGTATTCTTTGACGAGGTCGGTAGATGCGTCTAAGTCGGCGCTATCGTACTAGACATTGTGCTTGTTGCCGTAACCTAACTACTTAACAAGGTACTAGGTAACGAAGAGGTTACCTCGCTTAGAAACGCGGCGGTCGAGTAGTCGTTCGATCTTATACGAGTCGGCATCCGCGCGGTCCACCGTGACTAGTCCCGGCTCTACAACCTCTCGACCGAAGGGGTCCGGTCCCGACGGGACGGGCTCTAACTGCGCGACCGAGACGACCGGGTATATCTTCAATACCGCGGGGAGGTCGAGCCGATAGGCTAGCTTGCCTACTCTTTCTTAGATGCGAAATAGCCCTTCTCGCTATAGGCCGAGTTTGCGATTTGTCTAGCTAGGTATCTTGTAACCGTAGTGTAGGCGGAGCATTACCTCGTCGCCGGCTTTGAAATAGATAGGCTTGTACTTACTGTCGTATCGAATCTTTATCTGTACGTTTGCCTAGGCTACTACGTCCCCTACCTCGGCGTAAACGACGCCTCGTACCGCGGCGTAGTCTGCCGGCGGCAGGTCGTCAAGGGCGTTTAACGAGTCGAGGTTGGTACGAAAGCCTATAGTGATCTCGTTGGGCGAGAAACCCGTAGACGAGTTGCGCGAGTTGTTAAGCGTCGCGGACAGGTGCGGCAAGCAGTCTATAAAATCCGCGGTCGGGTTGCCGGCGAGGAAGAAGCGTAGAGCGATCTCGACGGTCTAGTTAGTGCGCTCGGACTAGCCGTCGGTCTGCGGGTAATATGCGGTAGATGTAAGCAGCTTAGTGCCGAGCCGCGCAAAAACGCCTCGCCAAAATTCGCTAAGAAATTTGGAATCGCGATCGGTAATAAGCTATAAGGGTATGCTCCAATCGCGAACGCATAGCGCGTCGATCCATTCGACCGCCTACTGCTACGCGGTCCAGTCGGCCCTGCCGGGAATAAGCGCGACACGCTTCGTGCCCTTGTCCGTTATCGTAAGGAGGGCGTCGTAGCCCGCTAAGGTAACGGGCAGTGCCACCACGAAGTCCATCGCCGCTGTCCGGTACGGGACCACGGACGAGTCGATAGGCTTTAGCTCGCCGAACGGCTAGTAGCGGGCGGTTTAGTTGCGCAGGCACGTAAGGCAATAGTCGATGTATTTTCGAAGTCGACGGGAGAGGTGGCGCATATAAAAGGATGCGACGACTCGATTGTAGGAGCGGTAGAAACCCTAATAATAATAGGCGTCGTAGGCGAGCTAGAAAACGTCCTTTTCTAAGGCGAGTAGAATGTAAAGGCGCTCGTGTCCGTTCGAGTTGTTCCGAATGTACAATAACCCGTCGCGTTCGAAGAAACGTATCCCGAGTGGGCTACTAAATTCGTCGCCCAAAAGCGGGTCGCGCCCTCTATCGTATAGCACTAGGGCCTTCGACGTCGTGCGACTTGTCTTGCTATACCCGTCCTCCGTAGCTAAGGTCTCTACCTACCGACGTGCCGTAGCGTGCTAAACAAGGCGAAGGATCCTACGCTACGAGTCGTCCTGTTCGTAGGCAAGGCCTAAGCGCTACTTAAAGGTGTCGTCGAGCTCGACTAAGATCGTATAGAAAGCTAGCACGTCCGCTTCGGCGAAGCGAGGCAAGGCTAGCTATACAACGGCGGCGAACCCTATAGGGTCTACGTCCGTCGTTGTCTCGACTAGTTCCTTGTTTGCTACCGCCACTGCTCGTCGGCTAATAAGGCGGCTAATACGATCGGCCGGAATAATAAGCGGTCCTAGCTTATAGAAGTAAGCTATATTAAAACTCGACAAGTAGGCTATGTCGCGGATGTACTTTAGATTTAAGCGGTCTGTACTAGTAGTAGAGGCGAGTAAGTAGTAGTTAGAGAGTGCGACGATAGTAAGGTAGTCGACGAACAGGCGGACTAGGTAGCGATTTGCCCGGATTAAATAGTGCAACTTCTTTACCGCCTAGACAACGCCCGCGAGCTCCAACTCCGTCGGCTAGTATTGAGTCTCGGCGTCGTTAAGCGCTTTACTAAGGTACATAATAACTTCGACGTCTCGTCGGGGGAAGTTCTTTACCTTGTTGTTCTCGACGACTAGTTCGGGGTCGTCTTTAACGTAGTATAGTATCGCTCCGTGCCCCTTAATGGAGGTATCGACTTCGAGGTGCACTAGGCGCGTGTAGTCGTAGTAGAACAGCATGGTCGACTTAGCTTACGCAAATTCCGCCTACAAGTCGTCGTACGCTTGGCGCAAGGCGGCGTCGTCGGACAGGGACGTACGGGCGACGAAACGATCGCGGGCGTTCCTAGAGGTAGGAGTAGTTTTCAGCTTGTCTTTCTTCTCTCGGAGGAGCGGGGCGGCGAGCTAAGAGTAGTATGGAACGGTGTCGCGCATCCAGTTAGTCAAACCGACGTAGAACTCGAGCTTCTTAAGAGTGTCGGGGTACTCGATCGCTAGGATAGCCGCCATCTTCTCGTCGTTAGAAGACAATCCTAGACCGCTGACCTTCTGTCCTAGCAACGTCGTCGACGGGAAACCGAGAAACGTCTTCTTCGGGCTGACGCTAACCCCTCTTACGTCTAGTAGGCGGAAGAGCTGTCGTAGGTAGTCGAGGTGTTCTATTATCGTGCGGGAAAAAACTACGACATCGTCGACGTAGGCTCTCGCGAACTGTCGGCAGTTACGCAGCATGTCGTTAGTCAGCCGCTAGACATATTGTACGCTATTGTAGTATCCTATAACGGCGACTCGAAACGTCTCTTGGCCTTAGTAGGTGTTGACGGTGTACTTATGCTAGTCGTCTTCCCGGATTCGCCACTAGTGGAAATATGCCACTATGTCGATAGTAGAGATGTACTTACACCCGATAAGCGCGGAAAACAGGTCCGGTTAAGACGGGATCTAGTAGCTGTCGCGGACGGAGATTTTGTTAAGGCCGCGGATGTCTACGACGGCTCGTCCCTTGTCGACTAGTCGTCCGGCCGTATCTACGACCTTCTTCTACACTACAAAGACCGGGTAGCCGAACGGCGTCGGCTAGGTCGTCTATTGCAGCTTGCCTATAGCCTAAAGCTTGTTAAATGTGTCGTCGACTACTTGGCGGTCGCGTGCTCCTAACGGGTACACGCGGGCCGTCTACAACTTAGCATGCTAGTCGTCAACTAGAGGAATTGGCATCTCGCAGCCTAGAGGGACGGTCACGGTGCGCTCGCGGTCTCCCTATAGCTAAGGGAAGTCGTCGATTAGGCGTCTATACTATGCCGCCACTTCGGGGCTGCCGTATAACGTAGCGCCGTTGTCGTGCTTACTTTCCAACGTCGGGTCGACTATGGCTGCGTTAGGGTTTAACGCTGTTAGGCCGTAGTCCGCTTCGCGCGCTAAGTATGCCCCGTGGAAGTCGAATTCGTGTAGCGTGCCGACTCGTCTTCCCGCGGGTATCTCTATCGGGGAGTCTAACTCGTTGCGGACAAACACCGCTCTTACGCCCGCGTCGACGACGTAGTGCATGCCGTAGACACCGGCGGGCGTTCTATCCGTAGTAGGCATAAAGAGGTCCCCGGAGAACGAGTAGTCGCGCCCTTCCGGCAGCGGAGCGCCGTAGTTAACTTGTACCGGGAACACGCTATACGGCGGCACGATGGTAGTGTCCTTCGCGCGGACTAGTCGGTAGACCTACTGTCTATGTCTCTTAACGTCGATATAGAAGCGTGCTCCCGCGTAGCTAGGCAATGTAACGGTGCGGCCGGGCGTGTCGATAATGAAACCTTCTACCCTAATGACGTCCATACCGACCAACATGTCAGCCTTAAGTCCGTCTACTAGGTGTACCTCGCGAGCGAGCTTGGCTAACACCGTCGACCCGTCCGTTATAGTAGCTAGAATCTACATGTCGAGGACGGTGTACTCGGTAGTCTACTTCGCACCGTCGATACCGCCGATGTTTACCGGGGTCTTAAGTAGAAGGATCTTAGCGTACGCGAAAACCTTAGCTACGAACGCCTTGTCGGCTATAGTAATGCCGTAGCCGGTGTCGAGGTAGACGACTACGTCCCCTACTAGGGGCGACGGGCGCAGACGGAACTACATGTAGGTCTACCGACGAAAAGCATAACCGGCTTAGGCGGACGCTTGCGCAGTGGACTTAATAATAGGGGTCGTCGCTAACACGTCGAGGTGCGGGCCCGCGAGACGCTAAGTCGTCTACGCTAGCTAGCGGAGCTTCGGATGTACGATGCGGATATAGTAGTGTAGCTTATTGGCGGTAGCGAAAGTAGCCCTATAAGTCTTACATGCGACCGTCCCCGTCGTAGTAAAGGGTTATAGTGTACTAGAGAGCGCGACCGGCTAGTCGTGCGCCTTCGTTGCCTACAGCGAGGTCGGCGAGTGGCCGCCGACTAACGTGAAATTGGCTGCTACGAACCCTACGTACTAGTCGTCGTCGACGCTGTAGGCGTCGTTGTCGTTAAACGGCTCAATTTCCGCTTAGGCGCTATTGTCGTTCGGGGAGGAGTCGTCGTCGTCCTCGATTAATGCGTAGTATGCCTTGCGGTCGTTAAAACGGTTGTTGGCTCGTGCGCCCTACTAACGATCCATTGGCCGATTGAAGGTGCCGTCGAAACGCCGCTGTTACTACGGCGGATTCGCCGGCGTAGATGTTACTAGCCTCTACGCCGGGACCTACACGACTTGCTGCTCGCGCGCCGGCTCCTAAAAACGCTAAGGCGGTTTGTCGGCTTGACCCTGTAACGGCCTCGGCGTGTTGTAGCGTCCTGCTTGTTAGTATAACCGCGCGTCGTCGCTACGAGCGAAGGAGTCGCGAACCCGTAGTGCGCGTTAAAAGGCTGCCACCGGCTGCAATGCGGCGGTTTTCTTCTAGTACATCTCCTCCTAGGCCTCGAAGTGGAGGTCGACGTCGCGGACGAAATCGTCGAGCCTCGTATAGGATAACGGAGCGCGGACGACGTTACGGAATTGAGGGGCGAGCCGGTTCTAGGCTTGGACGAGTTAAGACTTAGTGTCCTTAATGTTGGCCTCCTTAGAGAGCCGGACGACGGTCATAACAAACTCCGACGGCGACCTACCGTTGCGTACACTGTCCTAGTCGTACTACTCTCGATCGAGCAAACGCTAGGCCTTGGAGGTCGACATCTTAAACTTCTAGAACAGTACGTCGTCCCATCGGTCGAGACCTACGCCTCGTCTTATACGCGCCCTTTCCTCCGGTAGCAATTAGTATGTAAACTACTACGCGGCCATGCCCTAGAGGCATTGGCTTAAGCCGTTACGAACAGCCGTATATGAAGTCGTCGAGGCGTAATCCTTAGCTGCTTCGATAAACATGTAGACGGATCGATAGTAAAGCTTCCCCCCTTTCTCGACGACGTCCCTAGTAGGGAATTCTTTCGGGTCGAGGTGTAGGTTAAAGAATCCGATCCTGTCGGGACGGAACTCTAGTATCCGTAGTAGTCGGGAAGACGAGCGCGTGCGCGAGTTTACTCGGTGCCTTGACGGCGACCTAACTGTTGGCGGTGGAGCGCCCCGACTAGTCTAGCGATAATGCCCGGAGCCTCCCTACTAGGCGTCTCGACGTCCTCGGCGGCGTTCGTCGTCGTCGGCTAGGTCTCGCTCGCCGCCTAACGGGTCGTCCTCGGGAGGTAGGCCGCCTCTTATAAGCCGGTCGTTGCGCTTTTCTCGCTCCTCTCGTCGGGCCGTACGTTAGCCTTCTATCTCCTTAATTACCTCGCGGCGTGCCGCTACTGTAGCACGATCGACGGCGGTGTTAATAAGCTACTTAAGGTCGGCGGCTATAATGCGGATTAGAGAGTCGTCCCTTCCTTCTTGTGGCGACGGTAGGGGTGGCTCTCGAGGGTCGCCTCTAGGTACCTCCTCTGTTATAGTAGTGCGTGAGCGTGGACGACGGTCTCGGTCGTTGTCGGCGTGGTAGCCGGTCGTACGTCTTCCGGGCCTGTCGGGTTCTTTATATAGGCCGGCGGCGGGATTCTACCCGAACGCATTGTCCAACCCGTTAGGGCGAAAGCCCGTAGCGCGATGGCCTAAGGGGCCGGGAGCGCTATTCATCGCTAGGCGCAGCTTGTCGGACTTAGCGAGCCGGATCGATAGGGTCGAGACGTCGCTCGATAACAGCTCGACTTAGGAGCGGGGAACGTTTAAGAAGGGTAATAACGAGCTGTTTAGTGGCGCAGGCGAACGTCTTCGCGTAGGAAACTACTATATCGGGGAGGCAGTTAGTACGTCCGACAAGCGCGGAGCGTCTAAAGCAAAACGAGCTGTCGGGGTAATCTCGACCGTGTTCTACGTCCCTTGTGCGGCCGACGGGGTGCTGTCGTCTAACCTTCGCTACGGCGCCTCGGAGACCGTCGACTAGGCTTAGGATAGACTAGATGTAGTGTCGTCGAGCGCTATATCGGGCGTGGACGACGCCCGACGGGGTAGAGTTAGCGGCACTAGTGTGTCGACCTGCCTATCGCTGTCGGCGGCCGGCTAAGTAGCTACGGCGAGTAGGTCGTCTACCTCCTATGCGGGTAACGGATGACGCGTAGGCGACTAACTACGTGTCGTTGATAACCTATTTGTGACCGGTAATATGGTCGCTATGGGCCGTAGGGGGGTCGGCGCGGCTAGTAGGCTTAGCGGTGGCTCGAATCGCTATGCACGGAACGTGTCGTACTATAGACAGGCCTTAACTAGGCCGGCCTAACTACTTAGGTACTTGACCGCCTACGTAAGCGTGCCTAGGTCGATAATCTAGCCTCCTAGAAAACCAAAGGACGAGTCGACCTCCAAGACGCCCGGCGGCAAAGGGTAGTAGGTAGTAATAAAGAAGGCGAGGTGTTCGACTTCCGCTCGTCTTTTTAAGAAGGTCTGTCGCCTTTTCGGGTTGTCGGCGAGGTATGCTATAAGAGCGAAAGAGATGGCGACTGCCTGTAGCTAAAGGGCGGGCAGCCTATGACACTAGTAGTCCTGTCGTGTAGGGACTTAGGCCACTGTGCCGATGAGGGCGGTCTAAAAACGACCAATAAGGGGAGGAGTTCGTGTGTTAACAAGTCGAAGAGGAATGTCGTCGTAAGTATTAACGTGGCTGCCTAGTCGTTAATAAGACGGAAGGGGCGGCTACTTAGCGGGCAGGTACGCCGTAGCTGTCAACAAGTCGGTCGTGGGGCAGGCGCCGAGTAGTGCGGAAGATGAGTTGTTCGTTGGCGGAAGATATATTAAGGGACGGGATGGATCTAGTTAGGTAGGCGTCTATCCGCTGCGGCGAGCCGTCGCTAGCGGCGTCGAAAGACGAGCCGTTAGCGCGCGAAGCGTCGGTGTGCGAGCGGTGTAGACTGGTCGTATAGAGACGATTGGTACGCAATTGGGTCGAAAAAAGTTCGAGGGTGTATTGCGTTTAGTCGGCTTTCTTAGCTACTAAGTTGTTAGGACTACACCAACGTGAGACACGGTATGTAGGTAACGAGTTGGTTGGAGTGCTAACTACTCTACAAGACGGGTCGTATACCTGTCGGACTGTCCCTGCCAACGAGTCGTCGGTGCCTGCTAGCTAGTATGCCCTCCTGCCTACCTAGCTCCGTAACAGTCGTCGTCTACATTAAAGCCCGCTATAAAGCTATAAGCGAGGTAGCCTTCTAATAGCTATAGGCACTTGTAGTCGT
>JAWDJV010010068.1:0-10468 GCA_033119285.1 Teratosphaeriaceae sp. CCFEE 6253
AGTTGCGACAGCCCAGGAGTCTACGTGTACGATATGAGCAACGCAGAGTGGGTGCAGCAGTTCACCGCCCTCAGCCCGGGGGGTTTGAGTGCTTCGAGCAGCGGCGCTTCTTCAGGCTCGAACTCTGGCTCGGACTCGACATCTACCGCCTCCGCCAGCGGCTCATCCTCGTCCTCTTCCTCCAGCTTCGACTCCACCGGCAAGAGCAACCCGCTCAACCAGCAGCCCGCACAGCTGGCCAACGACACCAACACCGGCGGCATCTCCGGCTCCTACGGCTACGTCGTACCCCAGGTCGTCATCGATGTCATCGGCGGCGGGCCCACCGGCGGCGCGACAGTCACCGGCCCCTCTATCACTGCCACGGGTGGTCCCATGGCGACCGGCCGAGCAATCACCTACACCGTCACGCAGCCCAACGGCGCCACCATCACCGAGACCGGCACCTCAGGTAGTTCTGCTGGATCCGCCAATGCACGCCAGGGCCCCAACATCGCCGCCATCGTCGTCGGCGTCATTTGCGGCATCCTGTTCATCGTCGCCTGCTACCTCGCCTTCTGCGCGTACGTCTACCGCCGCCAGCTCAAGCTCTACAAGCGGCACGTCGAGATGTCGCAGGCGCAGGCGCGGGGCGAGAAGGTGCCGGCCATCCCCGGCTTACTCGCCACCGACTCCCCGAAGACGAGCAGCGATCGCCCGTCGAATAATCTGGGCATTTGGACGACGAGCGAGAGTGCCAGCCACGCCGGCAGTAACGCGCAGAGCGGGTACCAGACGAGTGGGAGTGGTGGGAGACCTGGGGTGGCCGGGGCAGGGTATCAGAGCGTCAGGCGCGGGAGCGACGGCAGCAGTACGGATGACATCTTGAGCAGCCATGAGCCGACGTTTGTGGGCGTGCTGCTGAACCCGAGGAGGAGTCTGAAGGTCGTCAATCGAGATTGAGTCCAGGGCTAGCGGGCAGTCGACTGATGGGTTTGACGCGTTTAGGCGTACGTGGCGCGGTCGGGATATGTTGCTCGCGATGGGGTGGTACACGGCTGTACGATACACAGCGGGTATTACGAGATACCCTTCGCGCCACTAAGCAACGAATCGGAGCGTTAGGCCTCGTACATCAGGTAATCCGACGTATATGCGATCAAGTATCAGGTGGGGCACTGCTGCTTGCTGGATTAGGCTCTCGTAACAAGCCCTCTTGGCCTGTCGACTGGCAGGAGCCAAAAGGGAGAGCGGGTCCGGGGTCGCTCCTTTTAGCGCAGCCTGCATCGCGAGACTCTCCTACGGGAAAGCGTAAGTGGTTCATCAGCCAGCGCAATGGCAAGGGGGTCTGAGACATGTGCGCGGATGCGAGCCCTACATGTATCCCGAGCTTATGTTGACGGATCGACGTCAGCCATCTCATGTCCGCTGCTGACGACGCTCACCCACGACGTCGCTTGATGATGTTCCGACTCCTGCGCTGACACTCCTTCCCACCCCCGCGCATCTCCATCTCCTCCACCACCACCATGAGCGCCGGCTCCTCCCTGACCTTCAACCGGGCCACCATCGTCCGCCTCGCCGTCGTCTTCTTCGTGCTGCTGGGCCTCTTCTTCTCGCGAGATCTGTGGTTCCCCGACGTTCCCGCGTACACCGGTCAGAAGCTCGCACCGGCGCCCGAAGCAGCGACAACCACGCACGCTGCAGCACCCGACAGCCAGTTCGAAGAGAAGCCCGCGCCACCCCCGCCGTCACCTTCGCCATCATCGCCCGCCCACCATGACACCGCCACAGCAGCCACCCCGTCCACGCAGCAGGCCTGCGCCGAGGTGCCCGGCGCCGACAACGTCCTCGTCCTGCTCAAGACGGGCGCGACGGAGCTGTACCAGAAGCTGCCGACGCACTTCGTCACCACCTTCACCTGCGTGCCGCACTTCATGATCTTCTCCGACCTCGCCCAGGACTTTGCCGACTACCCCATCCACTCCGCCATCGCGCCCGTGTCGCAGCACTTCCGCGAGCACCACGAGGACTTTGAGCTGTACCGCAAGCTGCAGCAGTACCAGCGCGAGGGCCAGGACATGAGCCGGCTGAAGGGCGACGGCGGCTGGAACCTGGACAAGTGGAAGTTCCTGCCCATGCTGTTCCAGGCCTTCGAGAGCGCCGGCGACGACATCCACTGGTTCTTCGTCATGGAGGCCGACACGAGCGTGAGCTGGACGAACCTGCTGCAGTGGCTCAAGACGATGGACCACACGGAGCCCTTCTACCTCGGCGCGCAGAACGTGATCGGCGACACCACCTTCGCGCACGGCGGCAGCGGCGTCGTCGTGTCCCGCAAGACCGCCGACCTGATGCTCGCGCGCCGCAACAAGCTGGGCAAGGTCGTCTACGACGAGCAGTGGGAAGAGCTGACCAGCACCTCCTGCTGCGGCGACGAGGTTATTGCGCGCGCCTTCCTCGAGGTCGGCGTCGAGCTCACGCCCGCCTGGCCGCTGATCCAGGGCGAGACGGTGAGCTCGATCGACTGGACGGACAACCACTGGTGCACGCCCGCCGTCACCTGGCACCACGTCACGCCCATCGAAGTCGACGCGCTCTTCCAGTTCCAGAGCGAGTGGGTCGCGGACCACGACTGGAACACGCCGTACCTGTTCAGCGACGTCTTCGACCACTTCATTGCGCGGCACGTCGCTGTCAACCGCACGTCGTGGAACAACCTCAGCCAGGACCAGAAGTTCGTCTCCGCCAAGCTCGCGGGAGCGGACGACCGGGACTACGAGAAGTTGGAGAGGTACGAGCAAGCCGCAACCGAGTCGGCGGAAGCGTGCGCGCAGGCGTGCGAACGGAAGGAAGTGTTTGAGTGCGTGCAGTGGATGTTCACGCCCGGGCGCTGTCACCTGGGTAAGGATATCCGGTTTGGGAGGAGCGACGAGCGGGAGGAGGGCGAGGAGCACTGGACCAGTGGGTGGTCGCAGGAGAGACTGGTGATGTGGCGGGAGAAGTTCGAGGGGTGCAAGAAGGTCAGGTGGCATGGCTGAGTGCTCGGCGTCGTGTCCGCTTTGGTTTCGTTTCGTCGAGCGATTGGGATGGGTGTCGCACTCCAAGTGCTGGAGGTGACTGGGCATGGGCATGTATAGACGGGTATCATATGGGTGGCATTCGGGTCGGGGCCAAAAGGGCTCACTGCATGGCTAAACTTCATCAGCAATTTATAGACCACAGCTGTAGTTGGACACATAGCATTTGAGGCACTCGCTGGATCAGCGTCAATTGTCCCAAGTGCATTTGAGAAGTTCCGGGATGAGTGGTGCATTGCTGAGGTGATTCCTCAGTTGTTTACATGCAATGCTGAATGACGCGCTGCGTGCTATCGTACGCTCATATACTGCCTGACACATGCAACGCTAATCCATGAGACTGTTTGTCAACAGTCGTCCCGTAGCAAATACCAGCTTTTGGCACCGGGCGAAGCACTACTTCGCCGAGCTCTGCCATGATGGCCAGCATCAAGACCGCCACAGTGGCCGGTCTACCTGCCCTTGTTCGGCGTGCCGGCTCGGTGCCTGCCGAGCGAGCAGACTGGACCGCCTCCCCGAGGCAGCCAGGGCGCTCGGCGGCCGGCTCCTGTGATGCGATGGGCTCTCAGAGTCCGCCTCGTTGCCGTCGGTTAGCGACGGCATCATGAGCACACTGCTTCTCCTCCCACCCACTGCGCAGGACGTGGGCCGCATCGCAGGAGCCATGGACTTGGGTGCCAGCGGACTCGACGCGGCGAGCGTGGGGACCGGGAGTGAAGACTTGCGGGTCGGTTGCTGCGCCGACAAGGGAGGTCTTGGCAGAGACGAGGGCGTCGATGCCATGCGTGAGACGGTAACGCGCGCCGGCGCGGATGCTGGAGGGCACTTGGATTGCGAGCGCAGGTAGTTCGTCTTTGGTGTGACCGGCGTCTTCGCGTACGGCGAAGGCTCCAGGGTTGATAACGGCAGGAAGCCGCGGTCGTCTGTTTTCGCACCTGCCACGAAGCGCGGCAGATTCCTCGCTGGGGCCTCCGGCTTCATCTGTATGCGCGTCGCGGATGGCGAAGGCGATGGCGAGGCGGTCGCACGCAGGTCAGTTGTGGCGTTGCGACTGAACGGCGCGCGTCGAGGGATCGCGCTGGAAGACGCCTGCCGGCTTGTGAGCGCAGCGCCGCTCGGCCGGATGTTGCTCTGCCTGGTCTTGCCACTGACAAGCGGTACAGGCGTTCGTGAGCCCTGAAAGCTACTCTTCCTGCTCGCAGCCATCACGCTGCTGGCGGGTGAGCTGCTCCGTGTGTCTGCTGTGATGCTGCTCGAGACCGAGCGCTCACTTGATACCACCGTCGACACAGAGTCACGCATCTGTTGGGCGCTCCGCTCGTTGGCGACGTCCTCCAGGACCAGATCCATGTCTCGCATGTCTGCCTGTAATGCGCTCCATCTCCGTTTCATATCACTCTGCAAGCGCAGGATCTCGCCATTCACCGTCAACCGGTCCAGCACACCTCGGTCGATGATGGCCAGCACGCGCTCTATTGCCGGGCCATAATGTATCTTCTTCTGCTCGTAATTCTCAGTCTTCTTGGTAAAAGACGTGGGATCCTTCAGATGCTCGCCGGTATCAACACCGTCGCGGAGCTTGTTATAGCTCCGCGCGATCGACTCACACATTTTCAGTGCTTGCCTTCCGGCGTTTCGAAACACGAGCACCCATCTGTCCTCGCCGAGCTCGCGCCGCAACGCCTCGGCGTCACCTTCAAGCTTCTTCCATTGCGCTTCCAGACTATCTCGCCGCGACTCCAGATCAACGCATGCCGGCGGGAACAATGAGTTGCCTCGGCAATGGAAGACAGAAAGCCGCATCGGCAGGAAGTCGAGTGAGGCACGCAGCGGCTGCATACGTGCAAAAAGCGCCAGCAAGCTCGAATCGTCCCTGCTGTCCTGCGCGGAAGCCTGTATTGGTAAGCTTGGCGAGAACGGCGGAAAACTGAAGCGGTTGTTCCGTGCCGCAGGACCACTGCCAGGCCGCTCTTCCACGATCGTCTCGAGCTCGCTGATATCGATGCTGTCCTTGCCGCCGCTCAGCAAGCCCTCGGCGCCCTCATGCCGTCTCTCCTCCATCTCGAAGATCAATCGATTCAGTCCTTCCAGCTCCTGGCCGATCTCACCGAGCACGCTGTTCCACAGCTCCACCCACTCCATGGCGATCTCCACTTGCTCCTTGACGCCCTTCAGCGTCTGCTTGATCCTTTGCCAGCTGATGATAATGCCTTCCATCTGCTTCACAGTAGTCATGAGCTCCTCAGCGGAGAGCAAGGCAATGTCGTCCCGGGTCTGTACCCTCTCTACAGACGCGATGTAGACCTGCACCAGCCTGTCGAAGCGACTGATGGCGTTGTCTACATCTTCAATGCCGTCTCTGCCACCTGCCGCAGCCCACTCGACGTCGTCCTCGGCGTTCAGGCCATTAAGCACTTCCGAGGCTTTGCTGACCCACATGCGAATCTGCTCGGCCAAATCTGAAAGCACCTTGGCTGCGTCTTTGGTTGGCGATATCGACGATATGCGCTTGGCGAGGGTGCTGGCATCAGGCAGGCGCATGTCGGTCAGCTGAGACAGCTGGCCAGTGAAGCTCACTCTCGACAGGGAGTAGATGGAGCCGGTTCGTGAGAGGCCGGAGCTGACGAAGTCACTGTCGCTGCCATTGCCCACGGTGCCATTCTCGAAACGGCGTGGAGAGTGCGGGAGGCACGGAGACTGAGCCGCCCTGGTGCGCCGGCCAGACTTGGGCGTTGTAGGCGCAGAGTCGTCCGCTCGACGTCTTGGCGACCGTGGCGTTGGGCTGAAGGCCTCCTTGGTATGAAGGTGTAGTCTGGTCTTGCCGGGGCTGGGCAGGCGATACTTGTGCGTGTCCTGCAGCGCATCTGCCTGTGGATCCTCCTCCGTGTCCGACGCGGCCAATCGCTCACTGATCGTGATGACCGACGATGCGTCGCTCTCCAGGAAAGACGTTTCCGCCTCTGAGAGCATCGCCGCCCCGTCCAGCCGCACGCCTCCTCCGACCGGCATCACCGCAATCCTCACGGGTGGGCCTGAGTAGGTGGTGCCCCTCCGCCGGACCTCGATCGCCTGTCGTGCACCATGCAAACGCTCAAGCTCCGCCAGCTGTTCCTCCGGTATGCGGCCGATGCTGCTCTGTCGCCTGCGCTCAATCTCCCTCCTCCGTTTCAACTCCTCCAGTTGCTGTAGTCGGAGCTCCAATCCGGGAGCGAGTCGTCTACTTGGGCGAGTATGTGTGCTGAGAGACGCAGTCCGGGACGAGAAGAGTTGATCACGGTAGCCCGATTGAGGGGGGAAGCTGATGTCGGGGCCAATGGCCGCAGGTGGTGATAGCAAGGCTGCCATATTCGCATCAGAACGCTTCTTCCGCTGCTGCTGGCCGTTTGCTAAGATGTCTGCCTGGTGGGTGTGCTCTACCCACGCCAGCTAGACCCAGCGAAGCGAGTCAGACAAGCGAGACAGACTCACCAGATTCGTCGTCCCCATAGACTGGCCTCGTGCACAGTGCACCCGGCAAGCTCACGTTGACAGCGTCATCACATCCAACCTCCACTTTTCGCCATCGGTCTCAGAGGGTCGAAGCCGATGGTCCACGATAGGTCCGAACGAGCCAACGTCGGTCCGGTGCAGCACGGAGCCTCTGACAAGCCTTACGCTATGATGTTTCACGCTCCCTCATCTCGGTGACGCGCATACGCTGCCGACCTGCCCGCGGCTCTTTCGCGTTTGCGGTGCAGGGTTAGCGCGCGGAACGACGAACTTCACCACCTGCACCACACGATTAAGCGCCCGCGATGCACGATGAGATCCGGCGAGTGCCTGGCGAACAAGATGAATCGCACGTTGCGGCGTACTAGCTAGCTAGTCCGGGGGTATCATTAGACAAGAACATCATCGCTCGCATGCCACGACCTGATACGGCCCACAGCCCCATGCTGCACGGCCGGACTCATTATTGCACCAGCACTTCACCAAGCTCAACAGGATACTCACTGTCCGGCACCTCGACCCTGAGCTCGGGCGGCCTCCTGCGATCAGAGCCTTGCGCGTCCTGCCGCCATTCCTCCATCAACTCCGCCCTGACCGTCTGAGCCCACCGCAAGACAGCGCAGTCAAACTTGTGCCACACGTCTGCATTCTGCTTGTTGTTGACGACGTCGGAGACCGGCACTGCGAGCTTGACCTCCCACCGCAACTCGGCTGCCTTGACCCAATACCGCAGATTCTCGGCCATCCTGTACGGTTTCGCCACGTCCGCATGCCAGGTCTTGATCAAGTCGAACTGCCGCCGTGACCGGTCGACGAGCGCGTTGTGCAGCTTCACCAGCCGCTGTCCATCTCGAAGTGCCAGCAGGAAGTCATTGGGCATCGACGGATCAGGCACAGATTCAGGCCATTGCGGCAAAGGCGGCTCGTCCCCGTCGAAGCACTTCAGGAACAGCCATTCGCGCTCTCGCTCCCGGCCTTCCCAGTCACCAGCCCGCCATGACCATGCCTCCTGTTCAGCAGCCTCCGCTTGCTCCTGCTCCTCTTCGGTCTTGAGCAGCTTGTCGATGCTCTCGATCCAAGTGACGATGCCCGCAAGCTCCAACAATCGCATGCCACCCTTGAAGTTGCGACTCGCCATTCGTTTCAGTATATCCAACACCTGATAGAGCTCACTCCTGATGTGCCGCTCGGACTTGATGGAGGACAGCTTTGTCGGGTGCGAGTGCGCGGTGTAGTAGTTCTTGGCGGCGCGGATGGCCAAGGTGAGGATGTCCAGGATGTGTAGACCTTGGATCTCAAAGTAGCCGTCACTGTCATCGCCGGCACCGTCGGCGTTCTCCTGCTGCTTCTGCGTCTCCTCAATCACCTTGCACGCGTCCTGCAGTGCCTCTTTCAACTCTCGCCGAAGCACGGGCATGTCTGGCAATGGCTCGGTGTAGGAAGGTCTCTGCTTGTATGTGCTCACGGTAGGAGGTAGCATCGGGGGCTCGGATCTGAGCGGCCAGGTGTCCGAGGTACCGTGCATGTCCATCGGGCTTTCAACCACACTGACGTCCTGTCCCGAGTCGGACACTGCGTAGCTTGACGCACCGTCGTACAACGAGAGCGACGAAACGGTCGTGTCGTCTGTCGGCTCGATGTTCTCTTTGTTGCTGCTACACTTCCTCTCCTTCCCCTTTGCCAGCTGCGCACCTTTGCCATCGAGTAGGCCAGTCCGCGCAAAGTAGTACTGCATGTGAGCAATGCTGCCCAAGCTCATCACGCTATCCCGGTTGCGGGCCGAGTCTGCAAATGCAGTCCCCTGTGGCCGCATGTAGCCTCGTCTACGGACCACCGTGGCACCGCCATCTGATAGCCTTGAATGTCGAGAGCGGGTTGAAGGCGTCGACGCAGAGGAGGTTGACGGCGTCGATACCGAGCGGTCGAGTAGAGGAAGGGCATCGATGGCGAGCGAGGGAGAGATACTTGGCGAAGGTGACGCCGGTCGCAGTTCGGGCGATCCGCTTGTGCTGGCCGGCGTGCTGGAGAATGTGTCGGCCATGGTTGCACTGGAGGCGTTTGTGTCGCACAGGATGTGGTGGTCTGAGGCTGTAGATTACTGTCGTCGACTCGTTGCTTGCCGTCCTCAAGCAGTCTGTTCCACCGATCCTCTGTCCACGTGTCCCGAGTCTCCAAAGGGGCACATCGGAGGAACGTTCGACTCACCTAATTACGGTCAGATGGAAATCAACAATCCGAACTCTATCTGGCGCGGCTGACGCGCCGCATCGGCACTGCACTGACTGCCGGCGACACGGGCTGCGGCGCCGGACCGCAATAGCAGGGGTGGATTGGTGTTGACATTGATGTTGCAACCTGGAACCGTATTGTTCGTACGAAGACGCTCCCTAATACGTCAAACCAGCCACTACCAGGTCGTATCCAGATGAACGCCGCGTACATGTAGGTGCAACGCGTGCGCGATGCCACTCGCGTGCATGTATGTGACGTGCCCTTGACGCCGAGATGCGGGCGACGCCGACGAAACCCAGGATGTACATGTACATGCAATGACCAGCGAATGCCGATGCGACGCTTCTTGTCAGGTGCATCGCTCAACATGGCTCGACGGATCTCGTTCACGGTGGAGGGAGACGTCCAAGGTGTCAATTATCGGTACTTGCGCTCGTCGAATGTACAGCTCCGTTATCTGACAGACGCCATAGATCGTTTGCAGTCAAACAGGCGGATGGTCTGAGCATTACCGGATACGCTAAGAATTGTGACGTTGGCACAGTCCAAGGGGAGGCTCAAGGTGACGCCAGCGCCATCGACAAGTTCCTGCAGCACCTTCGCAGAGGACCGGGTGCAGCAGAGGTGAACAAGGTAGACCACCAGTCAATGCAGGCCAAGGAAGGGGAGCGTGGCTTTGAAAGGTATTGTGATGTGCCGCACCATACGCTGTCACGCACTGCATTCCTGACATCCGGACAGGAGGTGAACGGGCACGGTGTATCTCGGCTCGAGTAGGAACGACCGACGTCCGTACCGGGAAGAGGGTAGGAGACCCGAACAACGGCAGCCAGAGCGTCGCCACGAATGCATGACCTTGTGATCTCGCTGGTCTATGCGTGGCACGTCCGTCCTCGAGTGCGTGGCGAGGTGAAGATTTCAGACAGCATCGTGATCTACGCCTTCCGAAACCTTCCGACAGTGCACGTGACTTCCTCCGCGATACATGCATTCGGCCTGCTAAGCAGCCGTGCGTATCGACGCAGGCTCAGAGCGAACGTCAGCATATGGTGCGGTCATTACAAGCCAGTATGCACAGGGTTGGCATGGTCAGAAGAGATGCAGGACTCAGAGGCTGATAATGAAGTGTCAGCCCCTCAAGCTGAAGCGACGTCCGCGTCCACCCGATCGCAGGAATAGCAGCGCCACGAATGCACGTTTGCAGCCTACATCTCATTGGACACATGGGCATGAATGGCCCAGGGTAGCAATAGGGCTGTAACTACACAACCCGATATCTGGCGTAGACCGCAAGGCTTCGTGTGATGACACATGGCACACAGCGAGCCATAATAAGCGCATGAGTGTCGGCATATGAGCCTTGGCCTCGAATCGCCTCCCTTCGCCACGAAGGCCAGCCATCCATTACAACAACGATACACTCCAAGATCACTTGCACATAAAGGCACGCGACCATCTCACACCACAACGATGAGCTGCACGCGGTCTGTACCAGCGTCCGCTTTCTCAAGACATTCTACTAGCCACATCCTCAGATCGATCCATGGAAGCACGCCTCCTGCTCTGGCAAGGCCAGCCTTTATATACCGACGACTGCAATGCTCCTCACCTGGCCGACAGTTCAGTACGACCAAGCCAGCCATGATCAAAGAATTCTTCCCAGCGCCCGATGCACCACACATCAAGAC
>JAWDJV010010069.1:0-10443 GCA_033119285.1 Teratosphaeriaceae sp. CCFEE 6253
TTTTTCACGCCTGCCAATCCCGGCCTGCTCATATTTCTTGAGAATATTCCTGCGTACGCCACTGTCAAGGACCCCAGAGGCCATCAGGATCCCTGAAGCGTCAAGGCCGCAGTTAGAGGTTTGCATAGAGACTCGTTGGCGCTCGACGACTGCGTAGAGCTGACCACCCGCTGAGAGAACTTCCCGGGTGTTGAGATGCGAATTGTCTCCACTGCTAGGCTTCGATGCTCCACATACGCGCGTCCTCTTAGCTAAAGGCCTCAGGCGGCCGAAGTGGCCGGCTAACTCCCGATCGACCATTATTCGACCGCCGCCGTCGCTCGCCGCGATGATGGGAACAAGACTTTGGACCGGCCTGCCAGATTCTGGCTCATCTACGGTTCGCGCATTACCGCGAGTAGCCTGCTTACTCCAGCTCGAGTTTTGTGCATCGAGTGCGAGGTCCGCGATGTCCGAGGTGCTGGGCTCTATAGTAGTATGCGTGGCGGCAAAGAGCTCGTCTCCTGTGTCGGCCGTGTCATCGACGCAGATTATCAGACCGTCGTACCTTCTCCGTTTGAACAGGCGGTGTCCTGCGAGGCCATACTCCAAACAATGTCTCGCAGACCACCTTTCATGAAGCTGGCGCTTTACCATGTGTTGTAGCAGCTCGGCCGTCGCAGAGTGATCCTGATCTTCGACCGTCCGTATGAGAAGTGTATGCCACTCAGCAGTGTACACGGCCTCTGCGTCAGGCACGGCCGGGTTCTTCGGTATTCCATATCTCCACTCCAACATGACCACGCCGATTGACCATATATCAGCGAACGAATTGTACCTAGCGCTTGGCCCAGGGAACACTTCGGGCGCGGCATACTTCAAAGTCCCACAGAAAGTACTCGGCAGTCTGTTACTCTGCACAATGTTGGCAAGTCCGAAATCAGCGATTGCAACTCTGAAAAATGGGCGAAATCGAACCAAGAAGTTTTCAGGCTTGAGATCCCTGTGAACCACGCCTTGGTCGTGAAGATGCTGGAGGCCACATAGGGTTTGACCGAAAGCGCCCACATACTCGGTAACACCTACGGAGTCAGCAGCATCGCTGATGTTCCCGTCGGGAAAGTACTCCATGATGATGGTCATTGGATTTTCCTGGAGTTCGAAGGCGTTCACGATGTTATCCTAACAGCACAGTCAGCGATCATCTATACCCAGGGCAATTAATCTTTCACTCACGTGAGGACGATCAGCAGCCATCGAGAACTCCTGCTGGATTTTATCACGCCACGCCTCGCGAGTGTCTGCCTGCCTCTTATTCCCCTTATCGAAGAAGGTCTTGGCAGCGTAGTATACCCCCGTACGCCCATGAATCACCAGAGATACTTCGCCGTGTTCACCTCGTCCAAGCATCGCTGTGCTATAGTAAAGCGGTTGATCAGAAGGGGTGATCGCGCAACTTGGCGCAATCGTAGAAGGGCAACTGTCCAAGGCAAGTCCTCGGAAGTCTTGCGCGGCACCATCCTTGCGCCGAGCTGCCTTCTGACATTCGTTGTACAGTCTGATCAGATTATGGCGGTACGCGGGGCTCGGGTGTGCATGATTCGGCAAGTCGACTCGCAAATGGACATGTCCTGCCTGGATGACACTTTCCTCGTAAGGTCCTTCTGTTCCCATAGGAAAGGCAAGGATCCACTGACAAGGCTTTCGGAGTCTTCCACCGTTCTGCTTGTTACACATGACCGCCGTGCCATAGGTAGAGCCGTGGTCGTGCAGCCACACGCTCGTGTCGGCGTGTACTGAGATGGTGTACTGCTTCGCGCTGATCCCTTTGGTTCCCCGACATCCGAGCAGAACGTGGCAGGAGTGCGGATCCGTTCCAAAACAAATGCCGTCACCTAGACTCGGAAGATCTTCGCTCTTCACAACATCCCATATGCCAGAGAAGGTCAAGGCAAGATGCTCGCTGTAGATTTGCACGTAGGGCGTAGACTGCGACTCGACATCTATGGCGGGCGTTGACTCTCGGCTGCCAATAGTAGGCTGCTCCGCAATGCTTGGTGACGATTCCTGGAACCATGGTTGGTTGTGAGGGAGGTGGAAAACGCCTTTTGCATTTTCGGACCAGGCATGCGGAGTCAGTCGTAACAGGACGTCGTCTCCCGCTGACATGATTTAGGAGTGAATTACACGAAGGTTGAGCGAGGTGTTGATGTCGAGCGTGATGAATAGCGAGGACGCGACGGCGCTGATGAGACGCCTCCCGCAGATGGCACAGGCTGATAAACAATCGGCTGAGGTACCGCCTGTAGTGCAAGTTCTTTTGATTGGCACACGTCAGCCCTACCTCAGTCCAGCGACACATTTGCTTCTGATCTCGCTGGACTCAACGCCGTCCGCACAGGAGCGTGGAGCAGGATGCTAAGAAGCTGGACTTTACGTGCAGTGAACGAACGGGCGATGACTAGAGCGGCGGCGTCAGTGTACAGCTTACCTGCGTCGATGGCCGCTTGAAGATGCGCAGCATGGATTCTTCGGCCCGTGTATTGACTGTAGTTCAGCAGGTGAGTTTGAGCGATGATGATGTCCCCGAATTCCATAAAGGTGCTGTGGACTGAGGGGCTCCGCTTCGGGTCGGGAGGGCCCGCGCCTTGTCGACGAGAATGCGTGTGCTCGCGAAAGAGACTCTTCACTGCATCACAACCAGCTCGGCCATGACCCATGATAGTGCGCACGGTCGAAGGCTGGACGACCTAGCTAGCCTGACCTCGGTATTAGAAGGCGACGCGCTCAGGCACGTTACTATTCGGACTCTGAACGCGAAGTAGGCTCACACGTGCCCAGCATTGTCAAGATCCCTGACGTAGGGAAGCTTACTGTTGGGGAGCGACATCTCGTCTACGAGCGAGCGAAGTCTGTACCTGGCCGAGCCATGAACACAAGACATGTCTCTGACCCTTCTCGAATAGGGAGCTTCACTACGGGCGCGGACTAATCGCGCGTCTGGAGGCTATAACGCCGCCGTTAGACCCACAAGAAGCGGTTGAAGAGCAGCGTTACAACGAAGCAAAAGCCCGGGATGAGCTCGAGCGCGACGGCTGCCCGCCTTGTTATCCATCCAACGTGGACATCTCTATCGGAGAAATCTCGCGCGAACAAAGGGATGGTATTGAGTACTACCGCCTACCCACCTCGGGGGGAAACGAAGTGCTTCCGCAACAACTATTGGATTGGAGGCGGTTCCGTGCTGCTCAGCACAAAGTCCGATGCGCCTACGGCAAGACATTTGATGACTATCATGGACTCGTCCTCAAGCGATGGCAAAGACACAATCTGTTGTTGAATGTATCGTTGCTTCAGGACCATACGAAGCAGGATCGGTTACAGGATTGGGTGGAGTTCCACGACTATCGTCTCCAGGGCTATGATGCAACACGCTTGGCTTTGGACAGATTGGAGACGCGGAAAAACAACAATCACGAAGAGAAGCGACTCCACGTGAGCAACGTCGGTTATCTACGTGATAAACTTGCGCAGTACGAAGGACTGTTGCGCTGGGTCGATCGTGAACGACTGGCTATGCGTGGAGCACATCAGGCGGTGACCGGCACACTCGAATGGAAAGGAACGCCGGCCGAAGACGACTATGTCACACCTTGCACACAACTAGCCGCCGGCTCTCAAGGCTACTGCAAGAAGCGGGGGGCAGGTGCTGAGGTCACCGCGCGTACGGTGCGTAGAGGCAGGGTAAGGGATGTCAAAGGGCGTATGGTGACGGAAGAAGCAAGCGGGCAACAAACCCATCGCCCACATGTGAGCAGAGACACGCTTCAGACTACGAACGCCAACGAACTTCCCGGCCCTACAGCACAGCGGAGACGGCGTTCGCGTTGCTGTCCTGCTAAGCCACTGGTGGGCCAAGTGAAGACGCGCTCTGGACGGATATCTAAACCACCATCTCGGTGGCTGCCCTGCTAACATCGATTGACCGCTGGCCATCATCTCACTGCTTGCTGAGTTCCGGCAATCAGCATCTTGCCATCTCTTTCTTCAGAATCGGAAATCGGAAATTGGAAATCGGAAACACTGCGTCTATGCTGCAGGCATGTATGCACATATAACAAGCAGCAAGTTCGTACTCCTACCATGCCGAAGTATTCAGGTTTCTTTACTCTCACCGCCAACGTTCGCAATCTCATATTTTCCATTTCGGCGATATCTGAACTCGGCTGGCTCTGAGTTACCTCGTCTCATCTGCTCCTGTCTCTACCTCTCTTGCTGTTGCCCCTCTTTACCTTCATAGCTTAGTGGCTTTCGAACTTTCTTGATCTGTCAAGATGACTAGCCGGACGGGACGACAAATTGTCCGGGATGTCCCGGTCCTCCCGGATATGCCTGACTGGGTCGAGAGGTCGCAGAACAGGCAGACATTGCTAGATCTGACGCGAAGGGGCGCAGAGATCATAGAGACCGCGACAAATCAACCACCTGGCACCACGAGGCGCGCTCGCCGACGGTACGCCCAACCCGCCCTGTCTAGTAGGCACGTGGTGGGGGAAGAATTTGCCGATAATGCCGATGCTGATGATGATACCTCTATGGAGGAACCCGAGAGTGAGACCGACATTGCAGAAGACAGATCGAACAGAGCTGTGATGGAAGTGCAGGGATATGCAGCAGCACTGAGTGCTCCAGTGGAACGGCCGGATCTTCCAGTAGAAATCGTCGACGTTTATGAGCAGACTGCTTGGGTGTTCCGGAGTGTATGGCAATATGGTGTTCACAGTTCTCTCATCGGCCACTGCGAAAACGCCAACACCCGCATCATGCATATACACAGTTCACTTGCAGCTACCACCCCAGGCTTGCCATCTGTGGGCAGCCTACGATTTCCTGGAGAGGACATCATCAAGATGATTGACTGGACCTATTTAAACCCGTCAAATGGCACGCAGAGAAAAGCCTTAGGAGCCCAGACGTCATGGAAGTGCTAGCTGCAGGCGAGAACATCGTAAACGCAATAATGGTCGTCAGAGCGCACATTGTGCCCATGGGTCTGCCTTGGAAATTACTTGTCAATCCCGCGCTGACCGATGTTCTCGGTGCTGTGCTGGCTGACACCTTACCACATCTTCCAGAGCTGTCGAGGAACGCCTTGATAACCTATCTTGAAAACGATAGGAAGAGGCCAACGCCAAGTCAAAAGCGACTCATGGACCAGGCCGCCGACCGCATCGGCGCAGCGCTGTCTCCAGGTTCCCATGACACACCGCAGCAGCGTAGTGAGCTAATTGCCACTTATAACACTAGCATGGACACCATCAATAACGAGATGCAAATGAATGCCAATGACCATGTCATCGCTGATGGCATGCTGACACTTCACGATGCGCTCGACACAAGCACGGCAGCAGCAGTGCAACAATCGAAGATGCAATTTGCTTACTACCTGTACTTCACGGGGTTTGCTCCTCTAGCTTTCCAAATGCTCACTCAGCTCGAGCTCGAGGCTGCGGGTCTCGATGAAAATGCGGTGGCTAGTGAAATAAGGGCAATGGTCGATACCACACTCGCTCTCTATCAAGCCCCAGTCGACCCACAACGCGCAACTCAAAAGGAGCGGTCAGATGGTCCTGAGCTTGCTACGCCAGATCCTCCAACCAATACTCCACTAGGACGTAGAATCGCGCCTTCTCAGGACGGTGCGGTCGACCCTGCAACGGCCGCTCCGCCCCCAAGCACTGGCCCTCAGACTCGGAATCGGACTCGGAATCGGACTCAGGGTAGCCTGCGCACCGGTGGAATCACGCCTCCTCCATCCAGTGGTGCCATCACAGCTCTCGGTGAAGTCGAGAAAGTACAGAAATTGGCATTCGGCTATCGAGCAATTGTCAACGTTGGCACTCAAAGATACAAGGTCTACAAGTCCATACCTGGTGCTGAATTTGGGCGAGGGACAATGCATGATCTCTACAATGCTTATAAGCTGGAAGTTCCTGACAAACAGGCACTCAAGGACAGGCGCAAAGCGCACGTCGAGAAGATAAAGGCAGTCGTCCAAGTTGAGAAGAAGACGACTTCGAGTCGAGAACCCATTACCAAGTTCCTCATCAAGTGGCGGGAGGAACCCACCGAGGAGTGGATCAGCCGCTCAGACTTCATGCCCATTTATGGGAAGAAAGACACGGAGGCGGCACGCCTCTCACTCCTCGAGGACCTAAGACATAATCTCGAGTATCTAGCAGATATGAAAGAGCAGTCACGCCACCCTGAAACTGGAGATCCATTGGATGACAGTGAGAAGACGCAAACACCCTGGCTGTTCCCGACTTCCACCGGGGGCACGGAAGATGGGACTGCTGATCGAGAAAGGCGCACCAACCCGGACGACGAGGCGACCACTGCTGAGGTCGGTGGTACCCGATTTCCTCCACGCGCTTAGACATCTTTTGCGGATGGTTTCCTTGAGTCGCTGAGTCGTGGCTTTGGGCACGACCACTGCTGAGGTCGGTGGTACCCGATTTCCTCCCCGCGCTTAGACATCTTTTGCGGATGGTTTCCTTGAGTCGTTGAGTCGTGGGTTTGGGCACGAGTCGTTGAGCCATGGGTTTGGGCATGTTTTTGTGAGCTGCAACGTTTGG
Source organism: Teratosphaeriaceae sp. CCFEE 6253 (assembly GCA_033119285.1). NCBI lineage: Eukaryota > Fungi > Ascomycota > Dothideomycetes > Mycosphaerellales > Teratosphaeriaceae > Teratosphaeriaceae sp. CCFEE 6253. The sequence goes on from JAWDJV010010069.1 coordinate 6,618, forward strand.
ATCTCTTGTCACTTTGGTCGTTAGTATAGATGTGTTCGTAGCAATGTATGGCCCTTCCACCCGAAAGTCGAATGCCGCACACAATGCAACCGCCTCGACTTACACGCTACTACAAGCGACGATGTAAATGAGGGAGACTGGAGCAAGAGGAGGCATCCTAGCATCCTATAAACATGCCCACTGCGCCCGCATGGATGTGGTTTTCGAATTCATGCTCGGGATGGCTCTAGACATCGACCGTCGGAGGTTTGAGTCAAACCCCGTGGCATGTGGTGATCTTATGCCGTGGCCATTAGCTGTGGCACACGCGTTGCATGGGAGAGGTAGGTTCACAGTAGACATTTGTCATGGGGTACAAACTGGAGGCAAAGGAAGGCCCAATTGCAAACATGTTCCCCGAGGCAAGATATGTATAGTCAGCTAAAGGAGAAACGCCATCACCGCTCGACGTACCCGACGCATGCGACAATGTTCAGATTGATCCCAGTTTAGCTCGTTGCTCATCACACAAGCGCTCGTGTAGCTGCTGTATGCCGCTTTCCTTATTCGCGACCTGCTAACCCTATCCTGTACACTTCACACGAAGTGACAACAGTTTTACTCCGCTTACCGCAGGCGAGTTTGAAGTTTAGCCAGCATACATCCTGAGTCCTGGTCGCCGTGTTCGGCCCACACTCGCACTCGATGGAAACATGGATGCCATCGAACGTCAAGCCGGTTTCAACCTCGACGGCTGCTGTTCGTCTCGGAAGCGCGAAATTGCGTTCACAGAACAGATGTATGGCGGTGCGTTCAGCGTGACTGCAGTCGACGCTACCCCCTAACTCGGTTAACGAGCTGCTCGCCGGTTTCCGAGATAGTGTAGTGAGGACGACAGGCGGAAATGATGTGCTTGAGATTGCGAAGCTCGAGTTACTATTCTCACAAGTGCAGCTTGAGAAATTCGTCGGTGACACGACACGTGATGAGGAGATGAGGCTTGCATTGCCGGCAGGCACAGTAGTTGTCCGTAACGTAGTCGCTTGCGCGGATTGATCTGTCCCAATAAGGATGGACGCAATGATGCCTCCAATATCTTGCGAGACAATGCTAGCCAGAGACGTTGTCTGGGTTACGAACTCTGTTCGAGTCAGAGTCGTGATAACGGTAGAAGTGCACTTAGGGACGGGTGTAATGATGATACCAACGCTCGGCAACGAGGAGCTCAAACCACCGGCTACGGCAGCTCGTCGGGGCTGCTGCGCGGCGTGAGCAGTGACATTGTACGTGGAAGCAAGCGTTATGAGGCATAGGCGAGCGGTGACGCCCATGTTGCCGTAGTGATGCATTGCCAAGAGGTAGAGGCGCGTGATAGGATCGACGGTTGGAGGAAGTGCGGTCGGCTGTCGGGCTGCACGCGTAAGTCTTCAGTGCAGGTCTTATGTTGTCTAGTCGGTACAGCTCTAATATAGGCCTGGACTTCAACAGTCGCATCGGCGTACCTCGCTGGCGCGTAGCAACGGTTTCCTGGGTTCGGGAAACAGATTTCGGAAACCGACTTTGAGAGAAGGGGCAGGTCCACTGGCACTCCTTCCGGATAGCCGAAGACTATGTTGGTTGGTCGAACTCTCGTCTTTCACCCTTACTGGACAGGCGCATCCGCAGCCGCCGCCCAGATGCATTAGCCCGCGGTGGCGCTGTGGCCAAGAAGGGCGTGATGTTGCAGGACGCGACATTGTTGGAGCTACACGATTGGTTGTAGGAGCACAGCAGTAGTGCTCTACTTGACGACCGGACGGCAGCGTCGACCCGGTAGAGTCCGTCGTTGGCGTGTACGGGGATAGTGTGGGCAAAGACGCCGACCCTTTGCCACAATGTCGAGGTGGTAGTGAGCACGCCGCAGGCGAGACGGAGGTACAGCTGGCTGCATGAGTTACTCGCGCGACTGATACGTAGTGAAGATGATGGGGCCAAACCATGATAGTCATGTACATTGCACAACGAACAGACAGAGACGTGGTGTTCAATCTCCTGCGTCCTTCCGCGGACGTCGCCGTTCCCGGCGCCGAACACAACCGATCGATCGATGCACGATGCAAGCACGTGTAAGGCGGGACCTGGCTTGTACGAAGGGTTGTGCAAGGCATGTGTGTTCTATGTAAAAAGTGCAACTTGCGCTCTTCGAGTACTAGCACTAATGCCCTCGCTTTGCACGATGACTCGCTTTGTGCAGTTTGAGGGCGTTTGAATCCCGGCACGCCCTCCCACAAGCCACCCCAGGTGTTGTCTTGGACGGTAGATCACATCTCCACGGACTCAGGTTGTGCCCATCGATCATGTGCTTCACCTTTTCCTTGCGCGCTGTGAAGTCCATCCCGCAGGCCTCGAAAGTGCACTGCTGCGCGACGTGGCACCTTTCGTGTGCAATGAGCGCTGACGGGCGCTGAAATCGCCTGCCGCACACCCCCCTAGGGCAGACGAGTCGGCTGTTACCCGTGGTCGCAGGTCTCCCTGGTGGACAATGCGGCTTGACCGCGTTGCGAGCCGTGTCGTCACTGGCACCAAGATCGCTATCGGCTGCGAGGGCCTGGACGCCGGGAGTCGGCGAGGTGTCACGGCTTACACTGCCCGTTGCATCGCGCGCCCCGCGTGGGAGGCACGGGGCCCCGTCCACCTCGGTCGGAGGACGCCGGTGCAAGGAAGGGGAACTCTTCAATGGTGCCGAGGGCGTCCGAGGGGCCGATGGCGTTCTGTGTGGAGAGCCGCACGTGCTGTGAGCCTGGGCCGCCTCACCATGACCATTTCCTGGCGTGTGGTCCACGCTCTGGTCCACTGGCTGCTCAGTGCCGGCGACGTCAGACCAGACAGCTTCTCGGGAGTCGCTCGGGAAGGTCTGCCCTACGTCGCACAGCGGCCGAGAGCCTGTCTCGTCCGTAGCATCGTTGCCCGCCTTGCACTGGTCGTCGTCCTGGCCAGGCGCGGCTGGACCGGCAGGTTCTCCGCCTGTCGCCTCACCATCCTCGTGGCGCGGATGTGTGAATGCGTGGCTGTCGGCCATGTGTTCCCAGAACGACTGCGGGTTGCCAACGGCGATACCGCATAGCGGGTGCGGGCAGCTGCGCGGCCAAGTCGGGCACCGCCCGAGGTGGGCTGCTAAGTGGGCGAGGAACTGCGTTCGCCGGGGAAATTGCGCGCACCGTTTGGACACGGACAGTGAGCTGTCTGCGAGGCAGAAGGGGCAGCGATTGGCGATGATGACGACGTCCCGGCGTTGTATGCTCCCGCAATACGTGCCCAGCTCGTCGAAGTGCTTCTGGCAGTGCTGAGTCCACGAGAGCTCTTCGCAGAAATACTCTCGGCATTCAAAGCAGAACTCGGCGCGCTTGAGCAGCCGGCGGTGCACCGGCAGGCCGTGCGCTTGGTCGACATGCTGCATCAAGGCGGAGGGCGATGTGCGCTCTACCAGGCAAGTGCCCCACCTGCAGGACTTGCGACCCCAGCGGAGGTGGCCGTGGATATGCTGCGCGGCTTCGCTGGGCCGGGACCAATCCAGGGGAATACCACACTTGTCCCATTGGCAGGTTGGTTGCGCTTCGGCGGCGCCCTGCCACACAGCCGCTTCGAAGGCGGTGAGCACAGACATCTGTGAGCAGCGGAGGAGATGGAGTTTGAACTCGCTGCTTTGGCGCCTGTCCTCGGAGGTTAGCGACCAAGACGTTGATGATGATGGGACGGTCTTACTCGGGCGCAGCCTTGCTGCAGCCGCGACAGTTCCATCCACAGCATACCCGAGCCCCCGCCCTTCATCATTCCGTTCCTCAAGAACGGCTTCTATATCATATCACTA
>JAWDJV010010070.1:0-10440 GCA_033119285.1 Teratosphaeriaceae sp. CCFEE 6253
AACAGCGCCGGGTCAGTCCGCGCAGCTCTGTCAGCAACATCCGTCGCCCAGCGGCGCTGGAGAGCATTCTTGGCACGACTCCAGACTGTTCACCTACGTTGGGCTGGTCCCATGCAGATGAGGATTACCAACGGTGTCGCTCAAATCTGGCACTACCAGCTTGCCGGGTCTCGACCGCAGGCACGGGCCAACGTTCCACCCTGGAGCGGCGAACGACCGTCACTCTTGTTCTCCTGCCCACCGGAGAGACGGTTCACAATGCCTTGTTTGCGCAAGCGCACGGTATCCGTGTCGAACCCATCAACATACCTGCCCGGCGTCCGGATCCGCATCTCGGCCGTGCTGGACGGACGTGAGAACCTCAAAAGACGCGTATCTTGAGACCAGCAAGTCTTGGATGAGCCGACGACAGCCAGGCCAAGCACTATGACGCCGATCATCCAGTGCAAGGCAGCCCCCTGACTTTGGCAAGCTCCGGGGTCTGGCACGACATACTCCTCGGGTCGGCGGGGCACTTTTGCGAGCCATATCCATCGCGCTTGATACGTATCAACAAAGATGTAGGCGTTCCTGTCAATCTTCGACCTGGTCCGTGCCACGACTCACAGAGCTCGGACCAGATCCGGAACTTGCCCGGGTCGTACGGCCGCTGTGTTTCCTTCAGAGGAAGTTTAGACCACTACTGCAGGCGTAGAAAGAGTGTCCTTCACCGACGCGACCATTTTCTGCGTATCAGAACGCCGTCCGACTTCGTCCGTTGGGGGAGCCTGATTCGCATTCCGGCTCCCCGGCAAGTCGCTGAGCGTGAGGGCGGTTGCGAAGCATGGCTGGCGAACTCAATGTTTACGCTTAGGAGGAGATTTCTTCCAGCGTGCAAGATAGTCACCTTGCTCGCCGGCCGGTCTCGGCCAGTGCTTGCGGCACTAGCATCGCTTGGCTGCCGCTACAAGATTCTTCAGATTAGATGCATCTCGGTGTCTCTGGATCGGACAGAAGTGTTCCCACCATCGGTATACATCACTCAAGAACAAGCATGCAATTCTGATACGTACCACAGCCGGTCTGCACTTCGCGCTGCCTTGCAGGGGTATCTGCTGACTCAGCTGGCCCTTTGAGATACGTGGCCGGACTTTCCGGGATGGGCGATGGGTCACTCACGCCACCGGATGATCAATCTGACCACCCTTCCAGAAAGTTCATTGGGATGCGGCCCCTGGATATCTGACTGCGTCCGTCGAGACGATAAGGCTATATAGTACGCGATGATGACGCAATTCCAGGTTGAAGGTCCACGAGCTTGGCTCGGTCAGTCCGCTGTGTCCGCTACTGCAACTGCGTCTGACTGTCTGTCCCGTTTCTCACGACCTTGTCAATGTATCTAAACTGCTATATGACCTACGCGTCCTCCCGGAGCCATAGCTTCCCCTGCAACAGCAGTGGGGAAACATCCTATCAGGAGACTTTGAAGACTACGCCTACACTTACAGCGCTGCTCCTGCCGTCCTTTGATCTGCTGAGCTCCTTGTGTCGTATACTTACGATTGGGACATCTAGCCGGTCTTGGCAGATATGATGCTCCGTGCGGTGACCATGAGTCATGTGATATCTTGGCATTACATGCATACCAAATGATCGCTCATTACGATTGGGGTGTGATCGATGCTGTCGATGGATGAGTGTGCTTTGACCCGCGACGCAACATTACAGCTTGTCGGTGAATTCACCTCTTCTAGGCGTGTGGGAAGGTGAGGCAAAACACTCCAGCATCACGCAGATATTCCACGCGGAGGACGGACGGCAGAGCTATCTGAAGAGAGTGTCAGTGGCAGTACACAGTGTAGTAAGTCTGCCAGGAAAATGGATGTATGGACTCCGGTCTACATCAAGGCAGCAAGTGAAAACGTGCCGTGGTAGCTCTTACCGGAGATGAGTGGGACTTACTAGTACACGTACAGATGCCCGGCTTTACCTTCCCTTATCGTGAACCTCACCCGTGGTGCGACTGCTGTAGCTTGGTGCCATCGTATCTTGTCCGGAGGCGCCGAGGCTGTGACGATAAGCAATGGGTCCTGCATCCGCACTCCGCGGCGGGCAGTGTGCGGCTGTCTACCAGGTCCGTGTGACTTCGCACCAGTGCAACGGCGGCCTGAGTGATCCTGCTGCTTCCTCGTTCTCGTCCCGTTGTTCGCATTTTGATGATCTCCCACGTTGGCCAAGTGTTAACATTGCGACGCCAATATAGCGCAGGGATCCCGGGTCCATCCGCACCGTTATCGCAAGCGGAGACAACGGTCCCAGGTCCTCAGCGCGTACGGTAAACGTATCGTCGGACGCTGTGTTTGGTCTATCACGCAGCATTCAGCGACTCTACAGCACCGGGTCGGGCCGAGATCACATGCAGTGGCGGCGATGTCGTGTCGGCACCTACTCCCGGCCCACAGGATCTGAAGATCTGTCGAAAAGGGCGGCAAGATCCAAGACGTGAGATTTTGGTTGCTGCACATGGCCTAGCGTAAGGATTGGCGCGGTTTTTGGAGACGGTGGATAAAATTCGGAGCGGTGAAAGAAGCGCATCTTGGAAGACGGCCTATCGCGATCCCAGGTCGAGAATGGGCGCGGTCTTGAGCTATCTGCGCTCCAGGTAGTGACCATCATGCAGGGATCAGAGTCTTGCCACTCCAGGGCCGCCTGTGGAGAGGCATTTGTACAGGCGATCGCCGAGCCGTCACGTGACGCAGGAAAATCGTTGATCCGGGATAAGCGTTTGGCGGAAAGGCATCCCCATAGAGAGTGAGTCAAGGATGTCCAGACGCGGCTCAGCGGTAGTCTCCGCCTGATCCGCGGAGAGGCTCCGAGATGTCGAGGGGCTGCGGTTGCGGTCCTCGAGGATCGGCGCATCAGCCTGCACAGACATCGGGGCGGAGAGGTCAGTAGCTTGCGCGGGAGGGAGCGAGTGGATCAATCACGAAGAAGCCGGGAAGGACCTCGCCCCTCGGCTTTTGGGAAGCGTGTATCCCGAGATCCGATAGGCTAGCTCCGCGGATGCGCGTTAATTGGTAGATTCTTGGTGGGCAGCTGCCCAGCCGTCTAGCGTGGAGGGGATAATGAGAGAGTACGTCGGGCGGTGATTCTGGAGCCAGCTGTCGGTGGGCTAGTGCATGATTGACGCGGGCGAGTTCAGCCCGAGTTCAGCCTGTATCGAGGCAGTGTATGACAGGGAGTGCCAATGATGGCGCCCGGTATGGGAGACGGCCGAGCCGAGGTGGAGTCGGTCACCGGGACTGTACTACGCGGCGCCTGCGCTGGAGAGCTATCGAGGCCCGGCAAGACGTGGCACCTCGATCCACTACCCATCGCTGAGTCAAACAAACGGGTGAAGAGAGTCTAGCTGCCCATGCATGGAGAGACCGGCAGCGGCGGGGTACGAAGGCACTTGGGAGGCGGCGGATGGGGCGAAGGGGTGGCAGCGGGTGGAGTGTGCATCGGTGTAGGAAAGGCACGCCCGAGCGACTGAGTTGGTCAATCACTTGCCGTCGTTCAGCTGCGATCTAGACGCACACCGTTGCCGGCCATTCACCATCGTTGGCCAAGCAGTGTGATGCTGTGCACGTGCCACGGGGCGGTCTGGGCTCGTACCGTCGTCCAGTCCAATCATGGATCGCCTCCGCCGCCGCCGGTATCATGCCACGGCTCATCGTCCCTCTGCCCAGCTGGCGCGCCGGTCACACATGCTTTGACAATGCAAGCAGCCACCCACTGCAGTTGCGGGCAAGTCGGAGAGATGCCCGGGCTTGCGGCTGGTGCCGCGCACATGAGGCACTGCGCGTTGTTGGGTTTCAGCTCGAGAAGATGCGAGCAGTGGAGCGGTGCCAATGCCATGTCGTGTCCAGCGGCAGAAACAGCCTCCCTGTCGCGCCGTGGTTCTCGCGCGGACGTCCGGAGAGGCTCTGCGGGATGCCCGGCACGGATAAGCGAGCGGGAGTCCCCGCTCGGCCGGCCCACAACCGTTTCGGCACATCGAGCGCGTCTCCGCACCTCCCCTTCCACATCCACAACATCCCCCAACACGGATCCGCGCAGCAACGAGCGCGACGCCAAGCACCGAGTATCGGACCTGTCGGAGATGACGAAGGTCCTCTTCCATCTGCACGCACGCGGCACTTCAACACCGCCGCGGCGCGACTCGCGTGGGCTCAAACCCCCGGCGCTGCTAATCACGCGTCGTCGCGCACTGACCGCAGACAGCTGACCCGCGCAGCCGGCAGCTTAGGACCAGACGCACTCGCCCCCAATATCTCAACCACCCTCTCCATCGACCCACCTCCACCCCCCCGAAATGCAACGCGCACCCTCCGCCACGATGAACGGCACGGACATGGCTGCGCGCCGCGAGATCAAGGATCTGAGGGAGCTTGTGATGAGTCTCGACAAGAAGTTGACGGCATTCATGGAGCAGCACCTGGTAACGGCGGCTGTGCAGGTCCACGCTGAGACCCCCGATACGGCTTCCCCGCTGCCAAGAGATGAAACCATAATATCCAGCCGGGTGCGGTTTGGAGAAGTTTCCATGCCTGGAGCGACACCGCGGATGCGAGCCGAAGCGCTCGGTGACCATAGACTGGCCCGCCAGCGCGAAGGATACGAGCCCGCCATGTCGACATATGCGCCGCTTCTACCAGACAGCGAGCAGGCTACCAACAGAATGAGCCGCGAGATGGCCCCACCCACCATGCATTTGCCACCGCTCCAGCATTCCCAGGACTACCGGCAACTGAACGCCGCCAACATGTGCGCAGCCTCGGGGCCGTTACATTGGGCTCGGTATGCGAATATCAATGGTCAGGTCTTTCAAGTCATCGCCGTCAGTCAACAGCAGATCAAGGAAGAGCCTACGATCGAGGCGAAGCCGGCAAAGCAGGAGCCCGAGTCCGGTATGCAATCGGCACCGGAGAAGGCGCTCTATCGATCCAGCAGTGCATTCCCCGAGAGCAGCGAATACAGCCCTCCAGTCGACATTGATCCGATTGCACTCACTACGATCATCGACCGCGAATCCCCCCCGGCCCAGACAAGCGCGTACCATCTACAGGACGCAAGGCCACTGGCTGGGGCGCAGATGTGGCGCGTTCCGGTCTCGGTATTGAAGACCAGGAAGGAAAATAGTGCATGTGCGGACATGCCGAAGAAGATCTTCGAGAGGCTTTCGATGCATTTCACGCGCGTATGGAGCTGCAGCGTTTCTGCAGCTTTGCCCGCGCGGTTCCATCAGGCCACTCCTTACTCGCTCGTTCTGGTGATCAAGCTTGCCGCATTCGCGCAAGATGCAGTCGACATCGATGAAGCACATCCAGCTCTCGTGCGCGAGTGGCGGAAGCGAGTCGGCAACTTGCAGCCCGGTCCAGCCGCAGAAGTTGTGACCAGGGTGCCGCAACATCCCAAAGGCATGGGTCCCACCGGGCACGCGGAAAAGGAGATCCGTGAGAACTTCCGCGGCGTCATGCTGTGCGACATCGCGGCTGCACACCACGCTCTCTTGACACAGCGCCAAGGCGATAATAATGCATTGAAGAGGAAGGCTGAGGTGGAAGACGAAGAGCCTGCGCCGCAAGCAAAGAAGGCGAAGACGCAGCAGAGGCAGGCGGTACCGAGCAAGAAGCAGCAGGCGCAGCAGGTGGTGCAAGGTAAGAACAAGCCAGGCAAGCAGGCGGTACAGTCCAAGAAGAAGCAAGGCAACCAGGTGGCACCAGGCAAGAAGACCAAGGCTCCGAAACATCAGCAGCACAAGTAATCGTGGCGCCCAGGAGCCTGTTTGCCGGAGACGGCGGCGAGAGAAGAAGTCGGCGCACGATGTTGCATGGTCAGGGATCGAGAGGACGCGAACTTCGGGAGAGCAACGCAGGAGCATGCAGGATCTCCTCATCATGCGCATCCACGGTGAGAGGAACTAGCAAGCCGGCGATAACCTGCTGCAGGCAAAGATGCTTGCGCGGTGCTTCGCTGGCAGTCCTTAGGGCCCGTCTACTCCTGGGGACAGGATGGGATACGACGAAGCGTGCTCTCCAATACCGTGTCATACAAGCAAGCGTCGAAGCTCTGCAGTGAGTATTCGTCACGCATGGGCCAAGGCAAAGTTCATAGATTGAATGCCCGGGGATGGTGCCGTCCCCTCACCGCAAGCCGAAAGATCTTCAACTCGTCGGACATTGATCACCGTACCACATCAAAGCATCGCGGAGAAGGTATCCCTACCGCCAATGCTTCCTTCCAATGTAGGTCTCACAACCCGTACGCGCTTGTCCCAGCCGAACACATCGCCCCACTACGACAGCTCTCGCACTCATCATGCTCCACATTCAATGATGCTGCGGTGGTACTCCCCACCGCTCCTCTCACGATCTCAAACCGCTCTATGATAATGGGCAATGGAAGAACTTGACCGTGGCTACTCCGGTGCTGTAGCTCGTTGCAACGTAACAACTGCGAGGCTGTTGGAAGAGAGCCGCTGCAGAGTGCAGGGATCGGACAAGCTGCTGACACTTTGGAAGCCCTATGATGCTACGCTCGTTGGTTGGGGTTGGCCGAAGCAGGTCTGTTTGCTGCGAATAAGAAAGAAAGCTTAGACATCTTGTCAACTGCTCCGCTCGATCTCGATCGTTACAGCAGTCAGCTTGCTTGATGGACTAATCTGTCGTTTCTTGCCGTGCAGCTGAGCTCCTGACCTCCCGTTGCGATGTGCTTAGATCTGTCTCGACAGTCGATGGATATCAGACGAGATCCTGGAGCTTCCGCGTTGCGCATGCTGCAGAGGACCTGCCTACATCGCCGGGTAAGAAGCGAGCGCTGCGATACAGCCCGAATTGCTCCCGTGTGCGCTCGCATGACGTTCACGTCGACTCCCACTTGCGCACCATTGACGGAGCGCAGTGATGTCGCATATCGTTATAAAGCCCCCTCGACATGCCCCTCGCAATTCGAGAACCACCTTCAGCGAGACGCGACGGATTACCACCGTACTGATCACGATTGCTCGCTGGTATGCCAACGAGAGACACTGGAGATCTGTTGTCCAGCGCTGTTGGTTCTTTGAGCTCTCAGTCCATATGACTGCGGCATCGTCATGCTGCCACGATGTTCACCCACAGGTCATTAGGGCTGAAGTGAACCGTCCGCTGTCGCGGCAGGATTGGGATAGCACATAGCCCCAAGGCGTAGGGTCACCATCAATTCCATCTATGCAAGCGAGCTTAGAGTAGTGCGATCATGCCTTGCAGCGTCGAGCGATGGGCTATCCTGTCGCTGCAGGTCATAACATGCGGAGAGCGGAATAGTTGTCTAGTACACCAGGTGCGAAGTTGATTTCGATGCCGCGATGCAATGGCAAATGGACTTGCTGCGATCTGCAGCGCTCACGCATCCTTTAGGGATCAACCTGGCGTCCATGACATAATTAGCCAAGGTTGATCCGTCTCGTTCATCTACAGCAGGGACGTGGGTTTGCAAGTCAATTACATAAAGAGCTCAGCTTCTTTGATCGTGGGGAACGCCACTCGCATTTGACAGCACAGGCAGTGTATATCCAATCGAAGAGTACGGCATAATGTCGGGTGCCGCCAAGCACTAGCCAAAAGAACACCCATCGTATAACAACCTATTGCAAATCGATGTCGTGATGGCTCTCAACGACCGTGATATCCTCTCTTCCAGTCAAGGGGGATCGTACAGAGGGCGCGGGTGCAGCACCACGCGGCTTCTGCAATACTACCGAGGCATCACGAGTCTGCTGCACAGCGTATGCGGTGGCTTCGATAGTATTGTGGGCGCTGCCTCTGGCGCACCTCCGTATTATCGGCGCCTATGACTGTCTTGATCGGGGAAGGTCAAAGGTGAGCTCCAAGCAGGTACGCACGACACAGATAGCTCGAAGCGGTGCTCGCAGGAGGACATGCAATCCGTGAAGCTCAAGCATGATGCTTGTCCGCCGGCCTGTTTTGACGGGGTCATAAGCCGAGAGAGGCGACGGCCCGCCGACTTCGATGTGCCAGATGGGGACACGCCGCGGGCAGAGCAGATCCGAGCCTGCTCGACGCAGCTGTGGTTCCTGCAGTCCTAGAGCCCAAACGTCAGCATCAGCGCCCGCGAGGTAGTACAAAGAGCGAAGTTGAAGGAGTTTGTCGAACGAGGGAAAGAGAGGAGTCGGCCACAAGGCCAGCGTGCAGCGCCCAACGCCGCGCACACTTGGTATGTGCTCTTCAGATCGGCTGACGAGGACGCAGACATTCGAGTCTTTTTGCCATTGCTACATGCAGCGCTCGCAAAGGCACTGAGTCGCCTTTGTCAAATTTGGACCTTGCAACATAGACCGCGGATCGCCGAGTATTGCGCTATGTGGAGCTTGTCAGCTATACTGCCCTAAGTCTTGACGATCAGATTGCACTTGCTCAAGCATCATGTCCGGAGTAGTGATGTCGGAGGTCTCTCGACCCCGATGATCGACTTCCCAGCACCACCGCAAGTCGTTGTTCAGAGCGGCTCAGCTTGTATTGCGCCGGTGCGAGAGGCGGCAGACGTATGCGATATCCAGCCGGTGGTGTGTCTGCAGGAAAAAGAAGCGTCCATTGCTCGTGTGTATCGGTAACTCAGAAGGTCGACTTGAATTTGGTGGCCATGATGCGCTTGTCCCGCGTCGCGTTGGCTGTAGAACGAGTAGCTCGCAAAGGCTTTGTAGGCGTCTGGATGTTCTGTCGCCATCGGCTGCAACTTCAAGCCAATTTCCGTGATCGTCTACCGAGTAGGCTATCCAGCCTAAGGACGACTGTATGTGTCGGGTGGAGCTGAAGATGGAAGCTTGGTGACTCGAGCTGCGATTCTGCCGCTCGGCGAACTCAACGTCGGCATTTGAGCCTGCCGAGTTGCAAGAGAAGCTACGTTGGTTAGCGTTGCTGGCAAAGGAGTATCGCGCATCAGCCGCGGTACCGCCGCGTAGTGCCGAAGGTAGAAGAGATCTGGTGTGCATCTTTGTTCGGTCAGAGGCGCCCCAAAGGTAGTGCAAGTCCGGTCGTACCGCCTGCGGGAGGAGTATAGAGTCCCGAGGCGGCATTGGGTAAGGTCGTATTGTAAGCCTCAAGAGATTCCATTGAAAGCCTGAACCGGTCGATCACCTAATGAGACCGCATTCGCCTGTACTCACATGTCGGGACACATGACTCGATCTTGGAAGTCGAGTCATGCTACCCAAAATCTTCGGATGCGTGAACGCTCACCGAAGTAGACTCACTGGATGAAGCCTATGGCGTCTTCGAACAAGACCTCTTGAGGCTCAGCGCCGTGCCATGATGCAAGCTCCTAGGAGTCTTGAGGGTGACTCCTCTTCGTGGCGGAAGAGACGCTCGCGGGATATAGCTTGAGAGACGTACAACCCATGCAGTAGCTACTGCGGTGCAAGAGAGGCGTGTCGATAGGACCTCCGATGGTAGCGAGCTGCAACTTAAATGGTACCTGCCGTCGATGGCGGCAGCGCTGGACTTCGATGTCAGTTAGACGACGAGGTGGAAACATAGGGTACAATCGTAGGAGCACAGCTGCGCCACTCTGATTGGCCGTCCAGCCTGCGTCTTGCTCTATGAATCACGGAAGCTGCTATTCGAACCCGGCCGGGTGGTGCATGCCTCTTTGTAGTGTAAGATCGCAGGGAGCTTGTTTGCCAAAGTGCTAGTATCAAGTATCTCGGATGCTCCGGCGGAGATGCGCGCTACTGTGGATTGTGAACGCATTGCGCGGTCAGAGAGATGTTGGGCAATATATGTGCGATACATCGTCGAATGCCAGGGATCGTAACTCGAGGAAGTGGCCAGCACTTGCGGCCTCGATTCGGTGACTTGGACCGCACTGCAGCCTTCCGTCAGTCAGCGTGTACCATAGTCTCTGAACGACATGAGCGCTAGAAGCTCGGGACCGGAGGAAGGTGGCAGTAAGATGAGACGTCTTGAGAGTGTGTCGGAGCAAGATCGAGTGTTCCAACCGAGCGAGGTGCTGTAGCGGCGATGCGAGGGTTTTGCAGGGTTCTCGGCGCCCGTAGTTCAGCACTGTGTGATGCGAAAGCCTACGCATACGGCCTCTAACGCATTGAGGGCAGCCGTTGCGACTATCGGAGCTCTGAGGATACCCAGAGAAGCTCGTATGGTCCAAGCGAGTGACCTCCACGAGACGTAGACTCCATGGTCAAAGGTCACTAGTAAGATCAATGCTGGCGGGTGACGGATTTGAGCTGTCAATGCACCGGCTCGGGATGTCGCAGCACATGGCGTACTGGAGAGCGGGAAGCGCATGATCAGAACGTAGAAAGGTGTGACCGGTAGACCTTCAGATGTTGACTCAAGTTGTGAGATGGACAATGAGGCTCGGCAACAACTCACTGTGATAGTGTAGGTATCACTGTGCGCA
>JAWDJV010010071.1:0-10403 GCA_033119285.1 Teratosphaeriaceae sp. CCFEE 6253
GGACATCGTGTTCAATTAGGGAGCAGACTAGGAGAAGGCGTTCCGACGCCTTAAACAAGCAAGTGCATCCGCACCGATACTAGCTATGTTCGACCCAAAGAAGAAAGTTATTATCGAAACCGACGCATCCGACTTTACTATTAGGGCTTGCCTTACTTAAGAAGAGAACGGCAACCGATACCCTATCGCATACTTCTTAAGGAAGATGTTACTAGCGGAACAGAACTACGAAATCTACGACAAAGAACTACTCGCAATCGTCGCAGGATTGCGCTATTGGAGAATATACTATAAAGGAGCAACCGGACTAACTATCTACTTGGATCACAAGAACCTGCAATACTTCACAACTACTAAGGATCTCTCGAGACGACAATGTCGATAGTTAGAGCTACTCGGACAATACCAGTTTAACATTATATACACTCTAGGCAAGGACAATAGGCGCGCCGACGCGCTAAGCAGACGAATCGACTACATAGAAGATACTTCGTCAAAACCACAACGAATCCTTAAGATCAATAAGGACGGCAGCTTAAGCGCAGATACTTAGGAGTTCAATGCCACCTTACGAATACTCCGCGATAACCAAGAACAGTTCCTAGTCGAACATAGGAAGTTTAAGGTACTACCCGGAAAAGAGGACAACTGCATTCGAGATTACTACGACGGACCGACACTCGGCCACCCTAGGATCGCTCGAACCACGGAACACGTACGACGCAACTTCGTGTTCCCCGATATAAGACGGAAAGTCTCTAAGTACATTAAGCGATGCGACAGCTGCAACAAAAACAAGGCCTCGCGGCACGCTAAATACGGAAATCTGGAATTCCGCGAACTACCTTAGCAGCCTTAGGACGAAGTCACGATGGACTTTATCGTTAAGCTTCCCAAGTCAAAGGACCTAGTGCTAGGAGTACAACATGACTCTATACTAGTCATGGTCGATCGACTCACTAAATACTCACACTTTATCCCTTACAGCGAGTCCATTAACGCAGAGCAGTTAGGCTGCCTTATGCTTAATAGACTTGTGCGCTACTATAGGATACCGATAGTCTTCATTATAGACCGAGACAAGCTCTTTACATCTAACTACTAGAAGACGCTCGTCGCAGTAATAGGAATCAAGCATAAACTGTCTACAGCTTTTCACCTACAGACGGATAGACAAACAGAACGAAGCAACCAGTCGCTAGAAGCATACCTACGCTACTACGTCAACTATGCGCAGGACAACTGGGTCTCGCTGTTGCCTATAGCACAGATTGCACTTAACAACAACGCTTCCGAGACAACTAGACAAACCCCATTCTTCGCTAATTATAGTAATAACCCGAACCTGTTTATGGAACCACGACTTAGGCCGCAGACCGACAGAGCCTTAGCTAACTCTGGATCACTTAGAGACATCCATGCTACTATGCGACAAGCAATCACTAAATCCTAAAGTGCCTTAACGAACAGCCGATACAAAGACTCAAAAACGGCGCCTCTGCTTACGAAGGGGGATAAGGTGTACCTCCTTACGAAGAACCTCAAGACACGACGAGGTACAAAGAAACTGGATTATGTGAAGGTCGGACTATTTTTGGTCGACGAACAAAGGGGCAAGGCTAGCTACAAGCTCAGCCTACCTAAAGATGCTAGGATACACCTAGTGTTCTACATCTTACTCCTGGAACTAGCGGACCCGGACTCTACGCTTTAGACGACGTTCCACTTCGAACTATAGGAAGACGACGAGTTTATTGTCGAAGAAATCCTAGAAGAACGAGGTTAGCATTACCTCGTTAAATGGAAGGGATACCCTAAAGAGGATAATACCTAGGAACCTAAAGACTACCTTACCTATTGCTCTGCGAAGCTGCGCCAATTCCGCTAGTCGCAGCAGGAAAACTCTAGAATTCCGCATCGGGGATTATCGAGAACTTAGCCTAAGAAGGGATAGGAAGTTAGAACACGCCTTCCAATTCCTCCGGAACACCCTCTAGCTCTAACAGACATTCGGTAGGAGCCTCTAGAGCGCCTGTACCCTTAGAAGGCAGCTTCTGCAACTCGACAAACTCCTTGCTTATCGCCTTCTCTTCCCGGTCCTCCGCTACGCGTAGCTGCTTACGTAAACGATGTACACGAGACATAGCCTCGGTTACCTTCTCCTTAGCCTCGTCTAGCTAACGCTTCAGCTTACGACGCTAACTCCGCAATCGCTCCTACTCCGTCTATGTGACAGTTACGTTACACCCGGAGTAACCCCGTCGCACGCATTGCGAACAACAACCAAATCGAACATCCACTACACACCTTAGACGATCTCTTCCTTCTAGTACCTTCGCGTCCCGATAAGAAGAACAGGGAGACGGCATTTCGTTTCCTTCGGCTTCGATAATAAGTGCTTGTCGTTTACGGCGTTCTTTTCGTGTTAGCGGTTCTCCGCTTATAATGAAGGAATATAGAATGCACTTACAAGAGAAGCTCGAGGACGAGCTAGAAGATAAGGAGGGGGTAATGTTACGAACATGCGCTAGGCTGCGCAGGAAGACATAGCCGCGAGAAGTTCACAGCCAACGGAATTAGCTAAGGCATAACGTGGCGCACGTAACCGACTAATAGTTACACAACTTAGTCGAACCGACCAGTCGACTACCGACATAGTCGAACGACCATACAGTCGAACCGACCGGTCGACTAGCAACATAGTCGAACGGTCAAACGAGACACGAATCTCCTTTGTATATATCGCGATGGATCTCTACATAGGTAGTTCGTGTTCAACTCATGTTTCAATCCAACTAAAAGGTCTTCGCATACCAACGCTTAGTAATTCACTTAGAGAGGTTCATCAGGTTCTACTAACACAGGGAGAAGTATACCCACGCCGTGTCTTAACACTAACCAAGCCTACCGAGCTCTACTACATCGAGACGACTTTGTCGGATCGCAACATACGGCTCTTATAATACATACTAGCTATACGTCTATACTACTAGAGATACTGTAGCCTAATAATGCAATTAGCGAGAGTACTGTTAGATAATTAAAGACTTACTAGCTACTGTCTCTAGCTAGCGAATCGACAGCGTTTCTACTAGCTAATTAGTTAGTAGGCTTCGGTATGCCGATAGCTAGGGCCTTACTAATTCTCAATATAAGGACCTCGTTACTAGACTCGCTAAGAGTCGCTACCGGCTTGCGTATACCCCTATTGCGAGTCTCTCGGTTAGATAGCTTAACCGAGGCCGGTTACCTTCGATACTTAGCTTACTACTTTAACGGGGCCCTCGGTAGCTCGGAATCGGTAGTCTAGCCTAATAGGCCGCCGTTAAAATCGACAAGCTCGTTAAACTACTGCTCTATAGTCGCCGTCTACTATAATGGGTTAATGTTATAGGAGACAGCCTAGTATAGCTTTAGAACAGTCATGTGGATGGTCACGTGTATTAGCCGCCCGGCTAGCGGCCGGGCAAGCAGCTAGCATGCGAATACTATACGCGCCCTTTACTACTCCTAGGAGAAGCAGCAATTAGCGCTGTACTTAACTAAGTGTTTAGTTAGAGACGCGCCCTATACGCTGCGAGATATCTTTACTATAGATACCCCTATATTAGTTCTAATTGCTCCCCTAATTCGTAACCTATAGGACGCAAGAATGTCCGGCAAAGCGTATACTCCTAGCGCGCGAAACGCATCCGCGGAGCCCGCGGGTCGTTAAGACACGCCGCTATCCGGCGCTGCCTCGTAGGGCGCTACGGCGTCGTCTACGACGGAGCGTGCGGACATAGTGCGCGTCGAACGCGAGACGCTCTAAACCGAGATCGAGATCGAGACCTTAAAGGCCTAGTTAGCCGTGCTGCGACGTCGTCGCATTCCCGGGGCTAAAGCCGATATCGAGGAAGATAAAGTCGAGTCTTACGTCGAGAGCGTACGCTCGACGCATACGCCTCGCAGGCCTAGCAACAGACTACGGCTGCGAGAACCGGAGCAGTTCCGGGGAAAGACACTAAAGGAAGCCCGCGATTTCATCCGGTCCTTAGAGTTAGTCTTTGCCCTAGTACCTAATACTTATCCGGAGGACTCGGAGCGTATTCTCTACGGTATTATGTTCCTTGTAGGCGAACCGCGTAAGACCTAGTACTAGAACTATAGTATAGACGCTCTCGAGGGCTATAACTAGAAAGAGTTTAAGGAGTTCGTACTCGACGCAGTCGAAGATCCTATAAACCGCAGCCTAAGCGTAGCGTTAGCGTACGAAGGCGCTTCTTAGCGCTACGATTAGTCTGCTTAAGCGTTTGCTATAGAGCTAGCAACACTAGAAGAACAAATAGACCTATATACGCCGGAGTAGCGTACACGCTATCTCCTCGCAAAGTTGAAGCCTACGCTACGCACGGCTATTATTACCTTTTATAAGGTTCCAAAGCGCCGTAAAGATCTAGTCTCGTTAGCGACGAGGCTAGAGTCGGCGACGAAAAGAAGCGGCGACATCGCGCTAGTAACGCACAAGCGCACCGTAGGCGACTCGCATACTCGACACGAGAGCCGCGGCGACGGAAAGAAGTAGAGGTCGCACGACTAACCTCGTAGTCCTACGCCCCCTACCCGACCGTAGGAAGGCCGCATAGACGCCGCAGGCGCGGCGCACATAGCGACGATCGTATACTACGGTTATAGTAAGAAGGGTTACTATAAGAGTAACTATATAGAGAAGCATCTCTAGCTAAAGGACGGGCTAGCGCCGACCCGTAGGGTCGACGCTAGCTCCGCGCTATCGAAGAGTAGGAAGGTCTCTATTACTCTAGTATTAGGTAAGGCCTCCTAACTAGCCGGCGTTCGATAAGTCCGGTAGGCTTCCATTCGGCAAGGTGTATCTACGTAGGCTACTAAGTACCTTAACGGCGCAGTGTTATCGCAGGGTCGGAGTATGCGTACTACCTACGTCCTAGATAATGCCGCGGATGTTAACGTTATCTTACAAGCACTTGCGATTAAGTGTAGCCTTATAAAGTTGAATCTTCCCCTACCCTCTTTAGAAGGGTTTCGGGGAGAAAAGGGTTTCTACTACGGGGCGTATACGTTGCGCCTACGCCTCGTAGACTCTACGTAGACCGACCGAGAAACGGAAGGGATCTTCTTCGGGGCTAATTTAACTAGCCCGGAGATCCTCCTTAGCCGGCCCTAGCGCCGCTAGTACGGTGTCGTTGTAGATAGTAGCAACGATAGCTAGTAGTATAGTAAACTAGGCGACTTGCCTACGGTTCACCTACGCGACGTACGCGCCTTCTATATGGACATACAAAAGTCTACGAAGGTTCTTGCCGTAACGTTAGCTCTAGTTGTAAGTCTACTCCCGGTAGAAATTCAAGACTTCGAGGATGTCCTACTAGAAGGCAGTATCGCGGATCGCCCGCTACCCGTAGGCGTAGAGCATGCGATTAACCTAGAGCCTAGTGTTGCGATCCGACAAAGTCGTCTCGACGTAGTAGAGCTCGGTAGGCTTAGTTAGTGTTAAGACACGGGTGTAGGAATACTTCTCTCTGTGTTAGTAGAACCTAATGAACCTCTCTAAGTAAATCGCTAAGCGTTAGTATGCGAAGACCTTTCAGTTAGATTGAAACATAAGTTAAACACGAACTACCTATATAGAGATCCATCGCGATATATACAAAGGAGATTCGTGTCTCGTTCAACCGTTCGACTATGTTGCTAGTTAACCGGTCGGTTCGACTGTATAGTCGTTCGACTATGTCGGTAGTCGACTAGTCGGTTCGACTAAGTTGTGTGACCGTTAGTCGGTTACGTGCGCCACGTTATGCCTTGGCTAATTCCGTTAGCTGTGAACTTCTCGCGGCTGTGTCTTCCTACGCAGCCTAGCGTATGTTCGTAACATTACCCCCTCCTTATCTTCTAGCTCGTCCTCGAGCTTCTCTTGTAAGTGCATTCTATGTTCCTTTATTATAAGCGGAGAACCGCTAACACGAAAAGAACGCCGTAAACGACAAGCACTTATTATCGAAGCCGAAGGAAACGAAATGCCGTCTCCCTATTCTTCTCATCGGGACGCGAAGGTGCTAGAAGGAAGAGATCGTTCGAGGTGTGTAGTAGATGTTCGATTTGGTTGTTGTTCGCAATGCGTGCGACGGGGTTACTCCGGGTGTAACGTAACTGTCATATAGACGGAGTAGGAGCGATTGCGGAGTTAGCGTCGTAAGCTAAAGCGTTAGCTAGACGAGGCTAAGGAGAAGGTAACCGAGGCTATATCTCGTGTGCATTGTTTGCGTAAGTAGCTACGCGTAGCGGAGGACCGGGAAGAGAAGGCGATAAGTAAGGAGTTTATCGAGCTACAGAAACTACCTTCCGAGGGTATAGGCTCTCTAGAGGCTCCCGCCGAATACCTGTTAGAGCTAGAGGGTGTTCCGGAGGAATTGGAAGGCGTGTTCTAACTTCCTATCCCTTCCTAGGCTAAGTTCTCGATGATCCCTAACGCCGAATTCTAGAGTTTACCTACTGCGACTGGCAGAATTAGCGCAGTTTCGCAGAGCAATAGGTAAGGTAGTCCTTAGGTTCTTAGGTATTATCCTCCTTAGGGTATCCCTTCTATTTAACGAGGTAATGCTAACCTCGTTTTCCTAGGATTTCTTTGATAACGAACTTATTGTCTTCCTATAGTTCGAAGTAGAACGTCGTCTGTAGCGTAGAGTCCGGGTCCGCTAGTTCTAGGAGTAAGATGTGGAACACTAGGTGTATCCTAGCATCTCTAGGTAGGCTAAGCTTATAGCTAGCCTTACCTCTTTGTTCGTCGACTAAAAATGGTCCGACCTTTATATAATCTAGTTTCTTCGTACCTCGTCGAGTCTTAAGGTTCTTCGTAAGGAGGTACACCTTATCCCCTTTCTTAAGTAGAGGCGCCGTTTTTGAGTCCTTGTGTCGGCTACTTATTAAGGCACTTTGGGATTTGGCGATTGCTTGTCGTATAGTAGCATAGATGTCCTTAAGTAATCCAGAGTTAGCTAAGGCCCTATCGGTCTATAGCCTAAGTCTTGGTTCTATAAACAGGGTCGGGTCTCTACTATAATTGGCGAAGAACGGCGTTTGTCTAGTAGTTTCGGAAGCGTTGTTATTAAGTGCGATCTGTGCTATAGGCAACAGTAAGACCTAGTTGTCCTGCGCATAATTGACGTAGTAGCGTAGGTATGCTTCTAGCGACTAGTTGCTTCGTTCCGTTTGTCTATCCGTTTGTAGGTAAAAAGCTATAGACAGCTTATGTTTGATTCCCATCGCTGCGACGAGCGTCTTCTAGTAGTTAGATGTGAAGAGCTTGTCTCGGTCTGTAATAAAGACTATCGGTATCCTATAGTAGCGCACAAGTCTATTAAGCACGAGGCAGCCTAACTGCTCCGCGTTAATAGATTCGCTATAAGGGATGAAGTGTAAGTATTTCGTAAGTCGATCGACCATAACTAGTATAGAGTCGTGTTATACTCCTAGAACTAGGTCCTTGGACTTAGGAAGCTTAACGATGAAGTCCATCGTAACTTCGTCCTAAGGCTACTAAGGTAGTTTGCGGAATTCTAGATTTCCGTATTTAGCGTACCGCGAGGCCTTGTTTTTGTTACAGCTGTCGTATCGCTTAATGTACTTAGAGACCTTCCGTCTTATATCGGGGAACACGAAGTTGCGTCGTACGTGTTCCGTCGTTCGAGCAATCCTAGGGTGGCCTAGTGTCGGTCCGTCGTAGTAATCTCGAATACAGTTGTCCTCTTTTCTGGATAGTACCTTGAACTTCCTATATTCGACTAGGAACTGTTCTTGGTTATCGCGGAGTATTCGTAAGGTAGCATTAAACTCCTAAGTATCTGCGCTTAAGCTGCCGTCCTTATTAATCTTAAGGATTCGTTGTAGTTTTAACGAAGTATCTTCTATATAGTCGATTCGTCTGCTTAACGCATCGGCGCGCCTATTGTCCTTGCCTAGAGTGTATATAATGTCGAACTAGTATTGTCCGAGTAGCTCTAACTATCGACATTGTCGTCTCGAAAGATCCTTAGTAGTTGTAAAGTATTGTAGGTTCTTATAATCCGAGTAGATAGTTAGTCCGGTTGCTCCTTTATAGTATATTCTCTAATAGCGTAATGCTGCGACGATTGCTAGCAGTTCCTTGTCGTAGATTTCGTAGTTCTGTTCCGCTAGTAATATCTTCCTTAAGAAGTATACGATAGGGTGTCGGTTACCGTTCTCTTCCTAAGTAAGGTAAGCCCTAATAGCGAAGTCGGATACGTCGGTTTCGATAATGACTTTCTTTTTTAGGTCGAACATAGCTAGTGTTAGTGCGGATGCACTTACTTGTTTGAGGCGTCGGAATGCCTTTTCCTAGTCTGCTCCCTAATTAAATACGATATCCTTTCTTATAAGGTTCGTAAGTAGCGTAGCGATCTTAGAGTAGTCCTAAATAAACTTACGGTTATAGTTAGTAAGTCCTAGGAATGCCTAGACGTCCTTAACTGTTTTAGGAGCCGCCTATCCTATAATGGACGTAATCTTCTCGGGGTCTATACGTATTCTATTAACGCTAACGATGAATCCGAGGAAGTTAACTTCTTTTCTAAAGAACTTACATTTCTCTAGTGCGGTTTGGCATCCTGCCTTATCTAGTCGTTCGAAGACGATATCGATATCCTTAATATATTGTTCTCGGCTGCCCCTTGTGAATACTAATAAGTCGTCTATATAGGCAATAACGATAATGTCGAGGATGTATCGAAGCGTCTCGTTAATGATTTCCTAGTAGGTAGCTAGTGTATTAGTAAGACCGAATGGCATTACTAAGAACTTATAGAGTCTAAAGCGTGTCCTAAAGGCGGTCTTCTATTCTTTACCTTCGGCTATGCGTATACTATAAAAGGCGTCGCGTAGGTCGATCTTAGTAAACTATTGTGCTCCGGTAAGCCTATTCTTTATTTCTTCGATGTTCGGTAGCGGGTACCGATTCTTAATCGTGATCGCATTAAGCCGTCTATAGTCGATAACTACCCGTAGCTTGTCTAGTTTCTTCGGAACGAACATTGCTAGTAAGGCCGTAGGTAACTAGGATTTGCGTATCTAGCCCTTAGCTAAGTACTTATCGGTGTACTTGCGTTATTCTTCTAGTTCTCGTTGTAATAGTACGTAAAGTAGTCCCTATAGTAGATCCTTATTAGGCTAGAGTCTAATCTTGTAATCCTATAGTTAGTGCTTAGGTAAGGCGTCGAGCCCTATCTCTTCCTAAAAGAGTCGCTTCTATCTTTGGAATTCTTTAGGGATGTCCGAAGGTACGTCGTGTCCTTTATTAGTTCTAACCTTATAACCCTATAGGACCTTACTAGTGTCTATCGAACTTAAGCTAAATTGTAGCGTCGTTGTCGGTTAGCGGAGTTGTGTGTCCGTCCTTCCCTTATCCTTTACCGAACTCTACTAATATAAAGGGTTAATGTCGATAACGTAAAGACATCTTTTAAAGGTAAGTACTCTTTTCCTCTATTCGATATAGGGGTTGTGTCGTTCTAACTAAGGAGTGCCTAGAACGATATTATGCCTAGCTATAGGTACGACATCTAGGACAACCGTCTCGTAGTACTATTAGAAGATTAGTTATAGTAGTATTGTCTTACTGTCTACGTCGGGTAGTAACGAGCTATCGACGGCCGTTAACTCGTATCCGCCGTTTTTCTTCTTTCGGGTAGCGATCCCGTAGTAGCTCGCAAACCGTAATAATATAAATGTTCCGCTAGCTCCGGAGTTAATTATAGTATAGGTTTCGTGTCTATCTACAATGTATTTAGTACGGAAGACTAGTACTAAAGTCGTCTAAGTATTCGTGTTGTTAAGCTCCCGTAATCTACTCTTATCGACGGGTCTTATTAGTTTTTTGACTGTATAGCGGAGGTCCTAGTATCGTTAAGGCAGATTTCCTAATTAAGGGGTCTACCCTTAGATCTAAATGTAATCCTTCCTCCGTGCTATATTATCGTAACTTATCCCTTAAGCGTAGCTCGGTAATGTTGGAAGATCCTTCCTATATAGGTCGTAGGTATTATTCCGTTTAGTATAAGTAGAGGTATCGACTACTATAATATATAGTTCGTGTATTGCCGTTTCATTTCTTACTCTAGGATCTTATCGTCCTAGTATTTAACCTAGATTTGCTCGATCTCCTTGTATCGCTATGTAACGGTGTGTACACGATCTCTTATTTGTCTAGAGATTGTAATTCCTATAGGTATAAGGTATCCTCCGCTTAGGTAGAATATACTTTCTATTAGTACGGCTTCTTGAACGTATAAGTAGTTGTACTCGTCGACGTTGTTAATTTGCCTATAGGTCTAGAATATAGATCGTAGTTAGAGTATCGTCTACTCGAACTCGTA
>JAWDJV010010072.1:0-10385 GCA_033119285.1 Teratosphaeriaceae sp. CCFEE 6253
GGAGTCAGTCCTCCGCCATTCCCGACCTCGCTCGGGAACGGCGTTGTAGTGCTCGGCCACCAGTTCCGCATTGCCGAGTTGGGCCTGCCGGACCGCTACGCCTCGCCGCTCCTCTTCTTCGCGCTTCCTGCGCGCTCCGTCGGCTGCCTCCCGCTGCTCGCGAGCTATTCTTGCGCCGGCACCGGGCCGCTTGAGCTGCTTGGGTGGGGACTGCCGGCCGCCATCTTCGTCGTCATTGTTCAGAGACGCAGGAGCAGCTTCGCGCGGCGGCGTACGACGGGCGTACGCGTTTGGTGTGCTTGTGCGTGCTGACTTGCTGGCGGCGACACGTGAGGCTGGCAGCTCGCGCTTCCGCTTCTGGATCTTGCGTGGTGCTGTGACATTGGACGGGACCTCGTCCGTCATGTTGGTGTCTGCCGGTGGTTGGTCGGTGATTGGAGCAGGGCGAGAGGTGCAGTGTCCTGCGAGCTTGAAGCTGTCATGCAAATGCGAGTGATTGGAGAGAAGGCGCGACCGAGGATGGGAGTGGCTGTCAAGTGAGGTCGGCGATGTGGAACGTCGGCGTTGCGGGGCGGCCCGCCCGTGCCGCTGCACTGTGGATCGGTGCACGTGTACCTCCTACTGGACATGTCCAGTGCATGCGGGTCGAGGAGGATGGGAAGTTCTACGATCTGCAGCCAAGCGGCAGCATCGCCGGGGAGGCGTCGGTGGCCGGCAGTGACTGCTGGCCTGAGTCCATCCGGGCCTCGATACGGCCTGCGCACGCGAGTGCCACGAGGCTGGGAGCTGCACCGGCGCTGTCAGCGACGGAGGCGCCAGACATGTCCACGCTGGCCGCGCCTTGTGATGCCCGAGCTGCTCTGGCTTGAGTGGCACGACTCCAGACTTCGTGCCCACGCATCCACGTCTCCGTCCGAGTCCGCATCGGGCGGGCCTGACCACCATGGCGAGCTCCTGCATCGCTCTTGCGTCATCACCGCCGATCCATGCTGCAGAATGTTCGTACATGTTCCTGCGTGGACTCTAGCGGAGGCCATAGTACTCCGGTCCCCACCACCGTGACCAAGATCGATCGCATCATGGCGACCAACAAGATCCAAGATCTCTTCAATGTCAATGGCCTGGTCGCTGTCATCACCGGCGGCGGGAGCGGGCTCGGGCTGTATGCCGCGAGAGCTCTGGATGCCAACGGCTCGAAAGCGGTCTACATCGTTGGTAGGCGGGCGCAGACTCTGAACGACGCAGCGAAGACGGGGACGAACGGCACGATCAAGGCCATCGTCGGTGACGTCTCCGATAAAGCCTCCCTGGCCAAGGTCGTCGACCAGGTCCGTCAAGAACAGGGCTACATCAACCTCCTCTTCGCCAATGCCGGTGTATCGGGGCCTCCGGACGTGAAGGCTTTGGCTTCCAAGGCCGGAGATGGCAAGCTATCGATCAAAGACTACCAGGAGACGCTGTGGCAACCGGACCTCGACGCCTACACCAAGACTGTGCACATCAACCTGACGGCCACATACTACACGGCGCTCGCTTTTCTGGGCCTTCTAGATGAGGGCAACAAGAAACGCAATGTTCCACAGGACAGTCAGGTCATCGTAACGTCGTCGGTAGCGGGCTTCAGCCGCCAGGTGGCTCAGAGCTTCGCCTACAGCACATCCAAGGCGGCCGTCAATCACCTTGTGAAGAACCTCAGTACCTCCTGGGCACAGAATGGATTTCACATCCGATGTAACATCATCGGTGAGTGCCGTCCGTCGTGTCGTTTTCCCACTTTGTGCCAGTACTGACGGACCAAAGCACCGGGCCTCTATCCCAGCGAGATGACTGTAGGCTCAATGTCGACCTCGGATGAGTTCAAGGGCGTGCCGGGGCACGATGGAGCCTTTGCCGGCGCACATGTCATGCAGGCCGACAGGAGTCCGGCAGAAAGGACGGGGAGTGAACAGGACTTTGCAGGCGTGATTCTATTCATGGCTAGCTCAGCTGGGGCGTACCTGAATGGGGAGACCCTGCTATCGGACGGTGGGCGACTCGCTCAGCTGCCCTCGGTGTACTGAGGTTGTCGAACTATGAAGCCTCGCATCTAGCCACCTGTCCCGGTGGACTGCGTAATGCCACCGTCGACTACTAACGCATGGCTGGTGATGTATTTGGCCGCATCACTGCAGAGGAAGACGGCGGCGTTGGCTACGTCAATCGCATCTCCCATCCTGCCCATGGGCACGTTATGCTGCGTTATCTTCCTAAACACCTCCCGATCCTCTTCCCTCTCGCTCTGCCCCAGGTTCTCGACCAGCGGCGTGTACATGAGGCCGGGTACCACGCAATTCAGCCGCACGCCTTGGGCGCATACATGACACCAGCGGCCTTCGTGTACTGGATGACAGCCGCCTTCGCGGTCGCGTAAGCAATCTGCGGCTTGCCAATGTACCGCAGCGCGGTGATGGAGGCGTTGTTGATGATGGTGCCGGAGCCCTGCTTCTCCATGGTTGGGAGGACGGCGTGGCACAGGCGATACACGCTGTGCAGGTTCAGATCGATCTGCTGCATCCAGGCCGCCTCCGACATGCTTCCCGGGTCGCCCTTGGCAGTCATGCCGACGTTGTTAATCAGTACGTCGATCCTGCCGTGCTTGTCGATGGCGGACTGGACGAAGCGCTGGACATCTTCGGTGCTTGTCACGTCGGTCGTCGTGACATCGATCTCAGCTTTGTCGTTGTCCTTCAGGATGCGCTGCTTCGTGTACTCGGCTGCCTTGAGGTTGATATCGCAGCCGAGAATCTTGACGCCATTGTAGCTCAGCAGGCGAGCGGTCGCTGCCCCATTGCCCCAGGTCGACGAGTCCGGGATACCGACTTGACCGATACCAGTGATCAGGGCGACCTTGCCTCTGAGGTCGGGGTAAGTCGGGAATGCTGCAGTCATTGTCCCCGGAGCCTTCGCGGTGTCTGCGGCTCTCTTGAGCTGTCAGACGGTGAGCTCGTTGACCAGCAGGCGCACAGTCTGATATCAACTACGCCGCTGCCACTTTCAACCAGGATCCGGATGAGTACATGTAAATGTATAGTGAGAAGAGCCCCGTTAGACTCTATTGGCCAATGGCCCCCTCCCAGTCACCTCGGCAACAATGTCTACAAGCACGAGCGGCTACATGTACCCAAGAAAGTCCTTGTCTCCGCCCTGTCGCGGTACAGCGCGGCCCGAGCGCAATCGAAGTCTGGCCACGAGCGACGGGCGGCGCCGGAGAATGAGACGTGGCGGCACCACCGAAATGCGCGCAGCCGTTAGCTCCCAGTGCATCACTGACCATTGATGTCACTTCGGGCAGGCTCGCCTTGCCCGACGGCTTGGCTGTTCCCATTGCCGTTCAATTCCGACACCTTTTACGTCCATTGGAGCGCGAGATTGGTTTGCGACAGACGTCAATGTACGCCCGGCTCACCATGCCCGTCCGCCGAGCAACGCAGGATGACTTCCTCCCAATGTCGAAGCTCGCCGCCCAAGCCTTCTTCGACGACGAGCTCTTCGGGGACGTGATCCACCCGCATCGCGATCGATATCCGGAAGATACGTACCTCTACTGGCTGGCCCGCCTGCGGCAGAACTGGGGCGATCCGAACCAGCACTTCTTCATCTCCACTGTCGACGGCCACGACGAGGAGATAGCAGGCTGGGCGCAGTTCCTGCGCAAGAGCGCGAGCGCGAAGAAAGACACGGCGCAGCCTGGCATTTCTGATTTACCACTCAACCGTGCCGCTGATGAGGAGCGAGAGGATATCTTGGAGAGGCAGTACAGTTATATAGCTCACGAATGGAGCGGTCAGTCCCATCAAGTACTCAATCGAATGTCTGCCCATTGTTCCTGATGCGCAAGGTAGGTCCGCGTGCCGAATGCTGGGATATCATCTGGCTGTGCACGTCGCCCGCCCACCAAGGGCAAGGTCACGGCAGGAAACTTGTCAAATGGGTGGTTGAGCAGGCGGAGCGCGAGCAAGTGCCGTCCAGCGTGATCAGTGCCAAGGGTAAAGATGGCTTCTACAACAAGCAAGGCTACACCATCCCCACGGGTACTGCGTTCCAGCCCGAGGCGAACCCGCTATGGGGCCTGGTTGAGGGTGGGCAATTCTGGTGGAAGGAGGACCATCTCAAGCGATGATGCTGCCCACTTTGTCGTATAGCGTGAGCCCTTTGGATAGACTACACCTTCTACATCACAGTGTGTTCCGCTGCTCTGCTAAGCCATGGGGCAGGGAGCAGCAGCCTCTAGTGTTACAAATGCCACCTCTCGTCGGCAGTGACCCCCTTCTCCACCCCTTCTTTGCGGTATAATCGGCTGCACATCCTTTAGCAGTGCACGTCACGAGGGCGCCGGGCTATGAGCCGGCCCTTAGTAGGCTTTCGCATCGTGGCGTCAGCGGGCCAGATCCTGACTTGGTGATCCTCGGCACGGTGGATCGTTTCCCTCTAGCTCCTCTCACTTCCCCGTAGCCTCACGACCTGCCCGTACTTCTGCAGCTTGGTGATCAGGCCATCTCCTTGGCGCACGACCTCGTGATACTGTCTACCCTTGCCCTCTGCCCTTACTGTGCTCACCACACCCGCAACCCGATCGATTGTCGCCTGCAGACGCTGTCCGGCGATGAACGGTGCAAGGTCCTTATCCAGCCATTCGACCGACACGCCGAAGGAGTCTGCCATCGAGGCGAGCGAAACGACGCGGTAGGAGGCGAGGAGTTGGGTGTAGGCAGAGAGACGCATTTCGCGTACGTACCTGACTCTGTCAGCATGGATGCAGTGGTGAACCATGCATCATATTGCACTCACCATCTCCTGTGCTCATACAGATACCGGTCCTGGCTGAGGAAGTCTGTCTCGACCTTGCTAAGAGCGCGGAAGAACGCACTATACTGGCCCGTGTACAGCGCATTGATCAGCGTCGAAAGCGGTTTGAAGTCATACTTCGGCTCAGCTGCGGCCTGTGCATCCGCTGACGCAGAGCCGCTCGCCAGCGCCGTCAGATTCACAGCCGTCGGCTTGGGTGTTGTTGTAGCATCTTTGGTCGTGGCATCGTCGCCCGCCATCTCCTCGTCCTGCCCGGCGGAGGCACCAGAAGAGAGCGCGGACAGGCGATCGTTCTCCGAGTCCGCGCCGAAGATGGCTCTGATCTCCGGCGCGTCGACAACGCGGCTCTTGAAGTCCCGACGTGGAAGGCTCACAGCGCCTGCGAGCGTGGCGTAGACTACCAGACTGCTGTACGGGCACAGCTCACTGCTCGTGAACGTCGACAGCGAGTCCAGCAGCAGTGGAGCAGCGAGGTTCTGTGCACGGATCGTGAGCAGATGCAAGCCCTGATACGCCTTCAACCTATTCCTCCTGTCCCAGTCACCTCCCGACTCCACCAATGTGGAAGCGCGCGAGATGTTCGTCCTCGCCAGCAGTTTGTCGTCAAAGAAGAGCGCGATGCGGATGATGGCCAGCACGATGTCGATCTTCGTAGCTAGGATCCCAGTCTTTTCGAGCAACTTCTCAAACTCGGCCAGCGCAGCATCTTTGTCGCCGATCCGGGCGTACAGCTCCGCGCGCTTCGACTGCGCCGCAGTGACTTCGGTCTCGCCTGCCCGCTCCGCGGCTTCCTCCTCCTCCTTGGCGATGGCTGCCACTTCCTTCTCGTTGTCCGCTTTCAGCTCGTTGTATAGCGCCTCGTCCCACGGGAGCTCGACACTGGTATCCGTGTTGCCGCCAAGCACGCCTACGATGGACGGACCGCTAATCGAGCTCTTCCGCCGTGAAGGGTGGCTTGGCGGACCGGTGGAGCTCATGTTGGTGTTGGACCAGGAGAGCGTGGGAGAAAGGACGGCGGAGGAGGAAGACTCGCCGCTTGCGTTGACCTGGCCAGTCTGCGGATGGGCGAGGTAGGCGTACAGCGGCGCCATCTTGTGCTCACGGATGGCATCTTGGAGGGTGGTGAGGGCGGACTGCTTGGCATCGGCGGTGGTGGAGGGGGCGGCGAGGGTGAAGACGGACTGCGCGAGCGCGAGCTGTGGGTATTTGAGGTACTGCGGGTCGCCCATCGTTGCGGTCGCGGTGGTGGTGAGTGGCTCGTGTTTCCGGAGGGAGATGCACGCGTTCGTGATCGCCTGCCGCAGCTAGAGTGATACCTCAGGCCCGCCCGCTTCGTCACTCCCGAGAGCTCCGCTTCTCTCACGCAGCGACGACAATGCGGACCGGACAGTGATGCCATCTCGAATTTGCTCCACGGCAGACGTTCTGTCAACGAGTAGTCAGCAACTTCGTAGAGGACTCATTGTGGGAGACATCAGGTAGGCGGCCGTGCGATGCCAAACGGCTGCATCCAAGCACAGGAATACTGTCCCACGTCGCCTCTCACCACAGCCAGTCAGTATCGCACCGTTGTGATTCCATCGGTCGCCGCCACTAAGTAGAACCCGATGAGCTCCCCAACCAGATGGCTGAACCTGACTCTGTCCTCGTCTCCCGCTCCCCCAACGGCATCACAACCCTCACCATCAATCGCCCCCACCGCCGCAACGCCGTCGACACTCCGACCGCTCACCAACTCTACGATGCCCTGCGTGCCTTCAACACCGACGCGACACAGAAAGTCTGCATCTTGACCGGCAGCTCCGGCACCTTCTGCGCTGGCTTCGATTTGCACACCGTAGGCACCTCGCCACTGCCCTCGGAATCGGCTTCTGTCCCCAATAGCATCGCACCTATGGGCCCTTCCCGCCTCCGCCTGTCCAAGCCCCTGTTGGCGGCTATCGAAGGTCACGCGGTAGCAGGTGGTCTCGAGCTCGCCCTCCTAGCGGACCTACGCATCGCCTCAACGACAGCCATCTTCGGCGTGTTCTGCCGCCGCTGGGGCGTGCCGCTCATAGACGGCGGCACAGTCCGACTCACTCGCATTGTCGGCTTCGGGCGTGCTCTGGACATGATACTTACCGGCCGACCAGTGGAAGCGGACGAAGCTCTCGGTATGGGTCTAGCAAATCGCGTGGTCCCAGCGGGTCAGGCTTTTGCCAAGGCCACGGAGATTGCGGAGGAGCTGCTGCAGTGGCCCGAGAGGTGTATGCTGGCTGATCGGGCGAGTGCGTACTATGCTGCCTTCGATGCTGGGTCTATGGCAGAGGCGATGCGGAAAGAAAGTGCGGAGGGAGCCAAGGTGATTGTGCATGAGAGCGTGGCGGGAGCGGCAAGGTTCAGTGGCGGAGCTGGCAGGCATGGGTCCTTTGGTGGAGGCGGTAAGGCTAAGCTGTGACAATGCGTCCAGGCTGGTTGCCTGGTGGAATTTGCTTGAATTGGCCGCATGTAGAAGAGATGTGTGGTAGTACTCAGCACTTCCACTCGGCTGGCGGAGCGTTTCATGAGTGCTGTCATGCCTCGACTCGTGCCCCATAAGCCTGAGGCTCAGTTCCTGCCGGGGCTGCACATGTACGAGTACGAGCCCCTGGCTGCAACAACGCGGCAAGCGAGGCTTGCAGCCACCTCCACCGAGCTCGAAAGACCACGCGAAGATTCTGCGCTCGACGGCCCACAGCTGATCCAGCGAACACCCAACCCTGAGAGGCCTTGCCTTTATCATCTCGATGGTGACACATCATGGATGCTACCGAATCCGCATGCAGCATGTTTTCAAGGCGAGATTCCGGCTCCGAACCCACAGTGAGATCAGGCAGGCAGGAGCTTTCAGAAGCTGCATCCTGACGAGCGCAGTATCGGGCTTGGAAGAGGAGGCCGATCATGCTTCAGAGCGCTCTGTACAGGCGGGGAGGGCGCTGAATGAGACGGAGTGGAAGGAGTTGAGCAGCGGTGAGAGCAATTTTTCGGCTGCTTAGAGCTCGCGGTAGCCGCGAGCAGCTGTCGCTCAGGTAGTAGAAGCACTAGCAATCTTCAAGGTCGCTCGCGAGGGTGCAACCTGTGTGCAGAGCTCTGACAGGGTTGATCCAGCCCTCTCGTTCACAGGTTGTGCTTGCCATCCAGCCGGGTGATCTCAGCATTCTCCAGGTCGATATCTTTGAACAAGCTGGCCTACGTGCAACGCTATCAGCTCGTACCATCGTTGGATTGGGGGACCTCTCCAATCAGC
The DNA here is from genome assembly GCA_033119285.1 of Teratosphaeriaceae sp. CCFEE 6253. NCBI lineage: Eukaryota > Fungi > Ascomycota > Dothideomycetes > Mycosphaerellales > Teratosphaeriaceae > Teratosphaeriaceae sp. CCFEE 6253. Next base: position 8,111 of record JAWDJV010010072.1, read on the forward strand.
GCTGGATCGTACATTCATTGCCGTTAGGCCTTTCATATGCTCGGGAATATCGTCGGCCTCGGCGAAGTCTATGAGTATGCTGCTACTGCATTCGGGGCAGAAGCGGTGCGGCTGGAGTGTGATGGGTAGGTTCATCAGCGGGTGTGTAGCATTGAGGAGGTGCCCTTCGGTGGGTCTCGTACCTTGTTGCCGTTTGGGCGGAACAGATACGACTTCAGCTTGCTATCGCTACCGTTCAGGAAATGCACATCTGAAGCTTTCGGGTAGACGAGGAAGTAGCCTGTCCCATATTATCTCAGTAGGTAGGGATCGTGCGGCGTGGAAACGAGCGCCATCGTGACCAGATGGTCCCGGGCGATTTCGGCCGTGGCACGAGATCAGATCATGTTCACGAGGTGATCCTACCATTCTTGGTGCATATGGAGCAATTGCATCTAGCCCGGTGCCGAGGAATGAATTAGCAAGTGGGGTATGATGAGAGGACATCACGGCATGGGGATGAGACGTACCTTGCAAGCTTGCCACTGCCCTCGGGTGCCAGAGCGTCGGGCAGATCGCAAGTGAAGCGGATGAGAGCACAATGGCAGTTGCCTTCATACGTCCGGGGCGGCATGATGTCGAGGTATGGACACGAGTGCCGTATCAATGATGCAGTACAGTGGAGGCGAACATGTAGCTCCCCAAACTCGTGCGACTAGACAGGTGGCTGGAGCCGAACAAGACGGGCCGGCTGTTGCCTTGGGTGAGGTGGGTGTGCGGACCAAGACTTCATCGGCTACAAGCATGCGATGGAGCCCGATCAAGCGAGACGTCTACAGCAAGCTATCGCCCTCGAGCGGGACGAGAGGCTAGACTTCTCCTCGTGACAGAGGTAGATTCTCGGCCAGGAGTTAGGATCATACTCAAGCCGGCCGGCTTTGCTGGCCTATCAGGCAGGAACAGCAACAGCCAAGCCACTTCCTATTCTCTCGATTGATGGGCTCGACATTGCCTGATGCTGCAGACCGACAGGACTTCGTAATCCACTTAAAGCGACCACTTCCATGTCCCCGACGACCGAACCACCCGGCAAGGACTCGTACCGCGACACCGCGCTGCGTGGCGGCTTCGGAAATCGCATTGGCTGGGGCCAGCGGCCCGCCCTTCTCCTGATAGATGTCTGCACGGCCTACTGGACTCCGGGCTCGCCCTTGGACACCTCCTCCAACCCGGCATCGGCTGCCTCACCAAGCGTCATGAAGCGCTTGCTCGCCGCTGCCCGCTCATCTGGAGCTCCCGTCATCTGGACCCAGGTCCTCTATCGGAAAGGCATGCGGGATGCAGGCCTCTTCTACTCAAAGTCCAAGCAGTTGAACGTCTGGGAGGAAGGCAACGATCGCGGGTACGATGCATTGGTGACAGGGTTGGAGCCGCAGGAAGGCGAAGAAGTCGTGGTGAAACGGCACCCTTCGGCCTTCTTCGGCACGGAGCTGGCGAGTACGCTGCATCTGATGAATGTCGACACGCTGGTCATCTGTGGCGTGAGCACGAGTGGATGTGTGAGGGCGACCGCTCTTGATGCTATGTGCTATAACTACCGACCAATGGTAGGGGTCATGGACAGATATAATGTGTTCCAATTGACTGACAACAATCACAGGTCGTTGGCTCCGCGTGTGGAGACCGCAGTCCGGCAATCCACGACGCTAACCTTCATGACATGGACGCCAAGATGGTTGATGTTGTCTCGGAGGCAGATGCTGTCGATCGACTGAAGACTGGCTGGCCCACATCAGCACAACTGGATGGGCTTTAGTCCTTGCACTCGTACATATCTCGGAGTGTAGTAGACACTAGCCAGCCATCTACCAGATCCACCGTAACACCTGGCGCATGAGGGGTATCGTACAAATCCATTGCGTGCATACGTCCTGTGAGGACAAGGCCTTCATTCACCAGCGCCGCCTGAGGCGTACGGATAAGGGCTCACCACGCCGTTGATGATAGATTGGAACTCCATGCCGTAATCCCCGGAGAAGCTGGTCCAGAAGTCGTTGTCCAGATAGTTGAAGAAGTCTCCAGTCACGATATCGTCGGGCGGCGTAGGCTGTTGCGGTCCGCCAGGCGTCGCCTGCGGATCGAACCCTTCCGGTGGCTTGAACAGGGCTTGTACAGCATCTTGCCGTTCGTAAAGATTACCAACAGCCTTTGGGTTCCCGTTCGCTTTAGACTCTGGGTTGAACTTCGCCTCGTACACTTGCTTCATCCATCTGATCCGGTGCGCCCATTTATGGAA
>JAWDJV010010073.1:0-10372 GCA_033119285.1 Teratosphaeriaceae sp. CCFEE 6253
CCTATTGTTGAGAAGGCGGTGCAGGGGTGGGACATGCTCTAGACTTATAGACCAGCAACACTGCTACATGATCCGTTACGTGCATCGGCTGACTAAGCTTCACGGACGCTACCCCAGCAGTTCGGCAGGAACGCAGCCTGTCGGCAATGATAGGCCAGGGGGAGATCGATAAAGCACGGTGAGCACGAATCGGCTTATGGCGAACAATTCTCAACTACCAGCATGGCTCTTCCAACACCTATCCTCTACATCCCTTCCAAGCACGAACCCATCCTTGACCAAGTAGCAAAGATCCACGCCGATTGCGTGCTCCAGGATGGCACGCTTGCCACTTTTCTCCCAGACGATAAAGGTCAGATGAGCCATAGAAAGATACTAGACTACTGGCGTCGTTACCACGAGGAAGTCGAAATAGGCTCGCGCGTTATCATCCTGCAATTCCTGGACGACAGCGAGGAGCAATTGATGGGCTACGCCAGTCTCGATATGCCGCCCTCGGAGACTGGACCTTTTCGGGGATCAGTTCAGAAGCTCATGGTGAGCCCGAAGTACAGGTATCGAGGGGTAGCCAGGTGGGTGATGGCGAAGCTGGAAGAGGTGGCGAGGGAGCAGGGAAGGTGGATGCTGGTCAGTTGGAATTCTTTCGTTTCTTGTCCGTGAAGCTCCATTTACATACTAACGTTCTGTCTGGGCAGGTGTTGGACACCACGATAGGTTCGGGCGCGGAATCGATGTATCCACGGCTCGGCTACATCGAGATAGGGACCATTCCGGTCAGTAGAGTAACACCCACGGTCAGTGATTTCTGGGAACATTTGCTGACCATCACGCCCATCGCTACAGAAATACGGCATTCACCCTCACACTCGGCAGCTGGTCGATGAGATGTTCTTCTACAAGGACTTGAGATGATGCGAACCGTGATGGTAATGACACGACGCCTTGGCCATGCAGATTACATCGACTTGCGGTTGCCGTCCTGCCACGTTCCACCCTGTGACAATGGCAATTTTCGTTTCCAAGTTTGTTCTCATCTAGGCGCGGCGTAATCTTTCCACCTTTCCATCGCATTATGAGGCGTATGCTCGCCCATTGAGTACGTTGGAGGTTCCGCTGCGATCTACCCCAGAGCTTAATATATATCCAACCTGAATCCATCGCTACATGTACTCAAACGAGATTGATGACAAAGTTGGCTACTGAATAGCTGATGGATGAAATGGACTCGGATTGAAGTCATGCAGCTGCCAGAATGAAGCGACGATGCGCCGGTGGAAGTGGGAGCGTACGGGCATAACAGTGGAGTGGGATTGAAACGGGGATGGTGATGCAGGCCTGCGGACGCTTGTTTGACGTGTTGGTACAGCTAGAGTACATCCTCGAATATTCTCCATTCAGTCCTGGTCGACTTGACCGGTCTGAAGGGCCTGATCACTGATTCTCCTTGTCGAATTTGACCGTGCCACTGCTTACGCTGGCATAGCTGATCGACGTAGGCTGCGTCTTCGACGAGGCGGCAGTCGAGCCCTCCGGCGGTGTGACATCGTCTGCTGGTCGGCCAGCTATGGCAGCCTGTACCGACCCGGCTGGACTATCTGCAATCTCGTTGACATCGCTCGCGCTCAGAGCATCACGCAGAGCGGCGCCGTGCGACTGCATGAGTATGGTGGCCGGTCCATTGAAGTGGAGGAATAGCTGCGTTCGCGAGTCAGCAAGTAGCGCCCTGCGGCAATTCAGACAGACCGCATACCCTATCGCCCCAAATGGTCCTCCTGGCCCACGTCCGGATGGTGAACGTCGTGTTCCTGAGGAAACTCCACAGACCACTCTCTCGCATTGTCCGCCAAAATCTCGTGTCGGGCAGCCAGGTCGTGAGACCCGGTATTTGGAAACGTAGCGCGTTCGCCTTGAAACGATACGGCTGCGGCGCGTGCTGCATCATGCTGTACGCGATGACATTGCTGGGGTGAACGACGTATTCTTCGCCACTCTTGAGGTGGATCTGATGGATCTGCCCTTTGCCGGCAAGTGCGAGGAGACCGCGGCCGGTGACGGCAGTGCTACCCCAATGTGCTAGGCTCTGGAGCGGTCAGTCCACAGTGGGCTGTGGGATGGTGCGGAGTCACCCACCATGTTTGTGTTGAGTCGCGGAGACAGACTAAGAGTGTGGCCCGTCCATGCCAGCAGTGCCTTGCGCTGAGCCACCATCCAGTCGAGCCTGCCGTCCAGATGCACCACTACGAGGGAGGTGATGGGCGACTTCGTCGCCAGGAGGGCCGTGAAGGGCGTGGTCGAAGTCACGCGCTGGTAGAGGAAGGGTATGCCTGCTACTGCTCGTCGGAAGGGTCCTAGCACGGATAGGGACGATATGGCGTGCTCGGGCTTGCCATTGAAGCCCACGAGCGTGCCCCGGCGGGTGTAGAGGTTCTGAGAGGCGGAGACGGAGGCGGAGAGGAGGGAGAAGGTGCTGCCCAGCACCTCGAAGCGGGCGTCTGCTTGGGACGTCAACCATGAGCATTCCACTTGTACCTCTGCTTCGCCCGAACATACCCGCACCGCTCGAGGCGCCATCGCTCGCGTCCACGCTCTGTTGGGAGGAGGGGGTGGCACTGATCTGGACAAACCGCACGCTCCGGGGGCTCAAGACGGATCGCTTCTGTGCCTGGGAGCGGCAGGTGGCGCAGATGTGTGACAGCGCATTGCGGCGCATAGCAATGGCTGCTGGGGATACTCCGCGCAGCTGCGCACGCCTGTCAAGCCTGTGTCGCTGCTGGCGAGCTCTGGGCAGTCAACTTTCACCTCCGAGCCCGCCGCGTAGGGCTGAGGGCGGTGGCGCTCCAGGGCTGGCACGCGATATGGATATCCATCACCGCCTCCACATGAAGGCCTCCTCCTTCACGGCATACGATGTGGTAAGCTTGGACGTGCTGGACGGATGCAACCAGAAGGCTGCGAGTCAGCGTCCAAGTCACATCAATCCGGACCAGCTGGGCAGTGGTGAGTCCGTGAGCGAGGGCGGCGCGGCCAGTGCACCACGACGCCGCGATGTTCGCCGGCAGGCTGTGTGCGAGGGCAGCGGCCCGACCGCACCCCGTGTCGCTGCTGTCGGCGCACCATCTGCGTCCGCGTCCGGCACATCCGATCTTGTGGCCCACGAAGCGTGTATTCGCCTCGACACCGCAGCATAGGAAGGACGATGCCGCCGCGCGAGTCGTGCACGCAGAGCAGCAGGCGAAGCAGCCCACGCCCGAGAGCGTCACGCCGGAGTCGGTGGAGAAGGCGAAGCCGGCGGTGATCACGACGTCCAACGACCCCTTGCTCTCCGAGCAGACGAAGACGACACGCGAACAGCGCCGGGCGGACTGGCGCATCATCAAAGACATGTCGCACTACATCTGGCCCAAGGACGACCTTGGCACTCGCTTCAGAGTCGGCTTGAGCGTGGTGTTGCTCGTTGGTGCAAAGGTTGGCCTGCTACTCTCGCGCGCTGTAGCGCATCTGTTGATAGTGGTATGTAGGTTCTCAATGTCCAAGTCCCCTTCTACTTCAAGACCATCGTCGATAGCATGAACATCGACTTCGTCGCCATGGGTGGCACGGCAGCCACGGTAGCCGGGGCCTCGATCTTCGCCTATGGTGCCACTCGTATTGGCGCTGCTGTCTTCCAGGAGTTTCGTAACGCCATCTTTGCGAGCGTCGCCCAGAAGGCCATTCGGCGCGTCGCCGGCAACATCTTCACCCATCTACTCAACCTGGATCTCTCCTTTCACCTCAGTCGGCAGACAGGTGGGCTCTCCCGCGCCATCGACCGTGGGACTAAGGGCATCAGCTTCCTGCTCACGAGTATGGTCTTCCACATCCTCCCCACCGCGCTCGAGATCAGTCTGGTCTGCGGTATCCTGACCTACCAATTCGGCTGGAAATTCGCCGTCATCACCGCCTCCACCATGGCAGCGTACACCTGGTTCACCATCGCCACGACAGCCTGGCGGACGCGCTTCCGCAAACAGGCCAACGCTGCGGACAATCGAGGCGCAACAGTCGAGCTGGACAGTCTGATCAACTATGAAGCAGTGAAGTACTTCAACAACGAGAAGTACGAGACTCAGCGGTACGACAGCGCGCTCAAGCAGTACGAAGACGCCAGTATCAAAGTCGCGACAAGTCTCGCGTATCTGAACACTGGCCAGAACCTCATCTTCTCGACCGCGTTGACAGCGATGATGTACATGGCTGCGCAAGGCGTGGCCGAGGGCTCCCTCACTGTCGGCGACCTGGTCATGGTCAACCAGCTCGTATTCCAACTCTCGGTCCCTCTCAACTTCCTGGGTAGTGTCTACCGCGAGCTACGCCAGAGCCTACTGGATATGGAGACGCTGTTCAACCTGCAAAAGGTCAACGTCGCGGTGAAAGAGAAGCCGGATGCGAAGCCCTTGCTTCTGTCCCGCGGTGGCGAGATCAGATTCGAGAATGTTGCATTCGCGTATCGCGAAGACCGACCTATACTGCACAACCTCAACATGACCATACCGGCCGGACGGAAGGTCGCTATAGTCGGGCCATCCGGCTGTGGCAAAAGCACGATCCTGCGCCTCTTATTCCGCTTCTACGATGTGCAGGGTGGAAGGATCACGGTTGATGGGCAGGATATCAGGGATGTGACACTGGAGAGCTTGCGCAAGAGCATTGGTGTTGTGCCGCAAGACACGCCGCTCTTCAACGACACTATCGAGCACAACATCCGCTATGGCAATATCGAGGCCAGTCACGAGGAGGTCGTCAAGGCAGCGAAACGAGCGCAGGTGCATGACATCGTTGAGAAACTGCCCGAGGGATACGGGACGCAGGTTGGAGAGCGTGGGATGATGATCTCGGGCGGAGAGAAGCAGAGGCTGGCAGTCTCACGGCTAATCCTGAAGGATCCGCCGCTGCTGTTCTTCGACGAGGCGACGAGCGCACTCGACACGCACACGGAGCAGATATTGCTCAGCAATATCAACAGTATACTGAAGGAGAAGGCACGCACGAGTGTGTTTGTTGCACATCGTCTACGGACGATCTACGACAGCGATGTGATCATTGTGCTGAAGGATGGGACTGTGGCCGAGCAGGGCACGCACGAAGAGCTGGTCGAGAATGGGGCGATCTACTCGGAGCTGTGGAGCGCACAGGAGATGCTGTTCACGGAGGAGCAAGAGGGAATGGCGCAGGGCAGAGAAAGACGTGCCGATGAGGACCTGGCCAAGCGCACTTGAGGTATAGACGGTCGTGATCACGCGACGGACGTACCCATTTCCTCAGTCAAGCTCCTTCCGGTCACATCCACCATTCAGCGCTTGCAACCACTACTACCAGGGTCGGAGACGGCGGCATGCTGTTGCAGAATCCGCCTCACCTCGGCAGAAACCCCAGCTCGTAAGAGCGTCGTTGGGGAGCTCAATCGCAGGTGGGAATGCTGATCGATCTCTCCAGCCAAGAGTGCTCGATTCAGTGCGTCAACAAGCTTCTGGATTGCCGCCTCGCAAGTGGCACGTCACTGATGTGCCTTCTTGCTCTCCGCAAGGTGGCACTCGGGGTGAAGGGTTTCCGGGGCATATTCCTCAACGGGACAATCGGATGGAGGGATGTCAGAGCCAGCTATACAATGATAGGAGAACGCTATACAGCGTCTATGCGTGATACAAACGCAAATTACGAGTATGGCAAGCGGCATCATGTGGCCTCCACGTATGGCTGATGTTCATCGTACCATGTGGTGACAGCCAACGAGTGTATGTGCTACCAGCGCGAGAATCTACGCTCGTGCCGCAACCAGGATCGGAGACGCAGATGGGTGGTAGTGTGTCGCAGTGAGATCTCACTACATAGGTTGATGGCTGTACGATCGATATCTCATGCTGTACATATGTGCTCCATATACAGGGCATGCATGCCTTTGCGTGCCAGTGATACAGCTCGTACGCACGGGCCTCCAATCGTCCTGCAAGCTGTGGCGAATCAGCGTGGTGGTGATGTCGCAGGCACATTGCGACACTCCCATCTGACCAGACAGTCCTTGCGCCCGGGAACATCACCATCCACCATGTCGTCAATAATAGCGCCGCGATTGCTCAGATGCAGCACAGGAGTACTGCGGACAGCAGCGAGGCAGCAGAGGCGGACATTCCAGGCCGCCGCGGCCAGACGCAGCGACGTTCTGCAGGTCGTATGGACAGCACCACACCGGCCCTGCACACTGCCAACTCACAGCTGACATGTATCTAGCACCGCGATACGCCGCAGAACAACCCCTCCATCCCCTTCAAATTCAACGCGCAGAACGAGAAGCTCATCGAGGAGGTGCTGAGCCGGTATCCTAGCCAGTACAAGAAGGCGGCGGTCATGCCATTGCTGGACCTGGGGCAACGGCAGCATGGCTTCACGAGTATCAGTGTGATGAATGAAGTGGCGCGGCTGCTCGAGATGCCGCCAATGAGGGTATACGAGGTGGCTACCTTTTACACAATGTACAACCGCAACCCGGTCGGCAGATTCCACGTCCAATGCTGCACCACGGTAAGCCTCCTCGAACGAGTGGACGTATTTTGGAAATTCTGACAGAGGCTTGCAGACACCCTGCCAGCTGAGAGACAGCGACGGCGTCATGAAGGCGATCGGAGAACACCTTGGCATCCACCCGGGAGAGACGACGGAAGATGGGATGTTCACCTTCAGCGAGGTTGAATGTCTCGGTGCCTGTGCAAACGCACCCATGGTGCAGATCAACGACGACTACTACGAGGATCTGACCCCCGAAACCACCAAGTCAATTCTGACGGCGCTGAAGGAGGCGGCAGAGAAGACGGGCGCGGGTGGGAATGCACCGGGTCTCGCGGGCGATGCCGGCAAAGACGAAGTGTCGGGCCAGCCTAGTGGCAACAGCGTCAAACAGGGAGGCGCTGGGTACACTGCACAGGGCGTGAGCATTCCGGCGCCCGGTCCGATGAGCAAGCGCACATCGTGTGAACCTATGGCCGGATTGACGAGCTTGAACAGCGAAATGTGGACGGGGGAGTCGACATTTCGGAAGGACGGTGCGTTCTAGACATGTACATGCGCATGTAAGATAATTCCGACGTCAACGCCCGCTTTGGAGGGGTCGTTGTAACCCATGGACGAGAACCCAACCCAGCAGAACGAGGGTGCCACCGCGTGTCTTTACACGTGGTTCTCGCGATGCATTCTCAATATTGTCCTTTGACGGCAATTCCGGAAGCCCCTGCAGTCGTCAAACACGTGGCGCCCCGGTCACAACCTGGTCGACACGGCTGATTCGCTGGGCATCGTGGCACAAGGCTGTGCTCCATGGACCGCCCCGTGCATCTTCGTACAAGGCCCCGGACGTGTGCACCTCCATGGTGGTCGCTGTTGCCTCTTCAGGAGACTTCGCTAGCAGGCCGCAGCCTTCCCTCGGCTTCACTGCGTCACTTCACTTCACGCAGTCGCAGCTTACTGCTTCCACACCTTCTAATAACTTTTGACCTCCCGTGCACTCGCCATCTCATTCGGAGGCTGGTCCGGTCGAACGCGATCCCTTAACGACATTTGAGTCGACCAAGCGTACAGCCTGCCGACGACACGCACATTGTCCACTAAGACCTGTCAGAAGGAACATTCAACATGAAGCTCTTCTCCCTCACTCTCGCGATTGCTGCAGCGTTCGCGGCGAGCGTTACCTGTACGGTAGTCCCGGCATGCAACACAACGGGTGAGAATGGCTCCAGAGCGCGACTCGGCGTTCTATGCTAACCCGGGCGAGACCTCACTCAGACGAAACGCCTGATTGAGACGCCCACTCTTGCATTCTCCTACTTCATGGGAAACATCTCCTATCTCTTCGGCTGGACCATAGCAGGCTCGGCACTGTCTCAGGACGAGCTGGACGTTGGCTGCAACAAGATCAGTGACATTAGCCACGGCAAATGGGCTGCTCAAGGTCTGAAGCCTTCGTTCATCCAAGCGCCCATATGCAACGCGAGTCACTCGAATCCGAACGCCACGCTCGCGCTGCCGTATGAGCTGTTCTACAGCACCGAGATCTTCGTCACTCAGATGCTCAGCTCGTTCGCGGCCGACAACACAGCAGCCTTCTTGTACCTGTGCGACAATCTCCGCTTCAGGTCCTTGGACGGCTTCCACCTCAGCGACGCGCGAGTCATCAATGCTTCGTGTACCAAGGCGGGCACCCTGCAACCACCGAGACCTTTCACCGCAGTGCCGGGCGTCGAGCTCAACTCCAACGCGACAGTCGCCTACCGGAACACGATCAGCGTGCTTTACGGCTTGCTGTACGCTTCGTCGGCCTTGTCCGACAGTCAGCTCAACATCTTCTGTGCCCATGGGCCGGATTATGTGAAGGGCCTCAACACCATGGTAAGTGACCTTCGTTGCCCCTCATCTGTGGACGTACAGGCAACACCCTCGCCGTCGACTCCGAGGCACGAAGCTTGGCAAGGTGGATACTGGCTTGTGCAAGGGTTTCACCCACGACAATGGAACCGGCGAGCGCTAACCATGTCTCTGTCCAGCTCCTGAATGGCACCCTCGTGGAAGAGACCATTTGCAACGTCCACGAGCCGTTGACCTTGGACCAGAGCATTGCAGCACTGAGGACCTGGTCGTCGAGAGCTTTCGTACCGTGATTGAGAACATTAGCAACGTCTCCGGCTGGCTCGACTGGCTATCCAGCAATCTGGATGCCGATGCCATGGATGCTGTGGGTCTGGATGGAGCTGCCGTGCTCGCGCAGGTGAGCTCTGACGCTGCACCCGGCTCATAAGCTTGTCATGACTGCGGTCGCCGTGAACAGCTGGCCCCGAGAGCGATTGCTCGCAACGTCACTCAGCACAACCAGGGGCCGGATAGGGGTCGCTGGCATGTAGCTAGCCAAAATGTCGATAGTACATACATGCACCGACACCCCACCAGCAACGAGCGACGGGGACGATAGTGCGTATGTACATGTACTTCTGACCTCTCAGAGCATGGCTGCCCTCCCGCAACGTCTGGCGGAAGGGCATGCGTCGCACGCATACAAATGCCTGATAGAGCTTAGCTTGAGAGCACGGCGAGGGGTCGAGGAAGGCGACCGGAGTCAGCCTTTCAATAATCCCACCTCGCCGGCCGCAGCACAACTCAGCAGAGTCTCTGATGATGCGACGGCCAGGCTCGGCCAACGGGGCCCGGCAGACCCACAGCTGCCTTCGTTGCTTTGGGAAGCTCAGAGCGAGAGAATGCCGGGCGCCGCGATAGCGTTTTGTCACCTATCGAGTGACCACCCCCACTCATATCTCCTCTTCACCACCCAAACCCAAACCCTGTTAACACAACATCTGCTTATTATCCGAGTCCGTCGAGCAAACTATCTCTCCTCATCGCTAGCCTTGTACCTGGAGCCAGCCCATCATGGCCACCGAGTCGGTATCGGCGTCTTTGCCACTCCGCACGGCGACGCAGACGCACGCTCACCCTCTTGCGCCACTGAGTGCCGACGAGATACGGAGTGCAGTCTCCATCATCAGATCAGAGTGGCCGGCCAACGTCGACCTTCACTTCAAGGCAGTCACCCTGGAGGAGCCGGCGAAAGCGGAAGCAGTCCCATACATCGAGGCAGAATTCAATGGCAACAATCTGCCAAGCGTCGACCGCAAGGCCTTCCTGAATTACTACGTCCGATTGACGGTGAGTATTCCGTGGGGGCTGGTGGAGGCTCCTCTGACATCGCACAGAACAAATTCCATGAGGCCGTGGTCAACCTGAGCTCCAAGTCTGTGGACTATAATGTCAGGCTCGGGCCGAACATGCATGCTCCTGGTGATGGCGAGGAGATCATCGCCATCGAACGTGTTGCGCTTGAGGATGAAGGGGTCCAGCAAGAGATTGCCAAGCTCAAGCTGCCCGAGGGGACCACGATCGTCGTTGACCCGTGGATCTACGGCGCCGACGGCCTGAACGACGACGACCGGATGTGGCAGACCTTTCTGTACATGCGTGATCCGGAGAACCCGGACGAAGCTGACTCGAACCACTACGCTCTTCCCCTTACCATCTCTCCGGTGGTCAGTAGCGAGACGATGAAGGTGATTCGCATCGACCATCTACCGACCGGAAAAGACAACACTATCAAGGAGACCCAGCCGTGGCAGCCCAAGGGAGCGAATGAGTACATTCCGGAAGCCCAGCGGTTGCGGACCGATGTGAAGCCGCTACACGTCAGTCAGCCGGAGGGTGCCAGTTTCACTGTCGCCGAGCAAGGTACCTCACAAGTGATCGAGTGGCAAAAGTGGTCGTTCCGTGTTGGCTTCAACCAGCGCGAGGGCATGGTCCTGTACGA
>JAWDJV010010074.1:0-10356 GCA_033119285.1 Teratosphaeriaceae sp. CCFEE 6253
ATTGGATCCTGAACCCATGATGATGCAATTGTGGTTGTTCAAGAAACAACGCTCGCAGGCAAATGTCGAAGGATGACTGTTCGTTTTGGATCTCGGAAGCAAGACGAAGACGATTGCGAGCAGCCGAAGAACTCATCGTCGGATGACGAACTCAAACACGCGGAACCTACGGGAACTTATACCCAAGGCTCCACTTACCCCGCGGTACCAAGTACCGCGCAGGAACGACAAGCACCAAGACGCCCGACCCTGGGACACAAGCCACCTGAACGGGAGCAGTCAACATTGACAAAACAAAACCATGAGGACATGGTAACTCGAGGGAGGGAATGATGTTACGGACACACAAGAAACGACCATAACAAACACAACCCAAGACTGACACAGCGTTGTGCTGAGGCCAAGGACGGCTCAGTCACGTGACACGACAAGAACAGGAGATCACTCGATCACGAAGTGATCCAGCGACTCGACTCGCACTCACGACCAGTGACTGCGATCCATATCGCAATCACTAGCAGTGACTGCGATTACTACGGAACATGAATCTCCTTTGTATATATCGCGATGGATCTCTACATAGGTAGTTCGTGTTCAACTCATGTTTCAATCCAACTGAAAGGTCTTCGCGTACCAACGCTCAGTGATTCACTCAGAGAGGTTCATTAGGTTCTACTAACACAGAGAGAAGTATTCCCACACCCGTGTCTTGACACTAACCAAGCCTCCCGAGCTCTACTACGTCGAGACGACTTGTCGGATCGCAACACTATCCTAGATGCTCGAATAGTACAAACGTTCGTATCATTTAGACCCCTATACTATCCTATCCTAGAAACATAAATAGACCGAGTATAGAGTCTATTTAGGCCCGCCCGTAGATTGTATTATAGATGCCTATCCTATCCTATACTATCCTAGACATTGATTAATTGATTGATTGATTGATTGATTCTATAAGCTATGTGATACGGGCCGTTCAGTTCGTCACGAGAATATCCAATTAAGAGGTCGGGTAGGGGTTTAGACGATCTATATAAGAGTGTAATTTGGGTTTGGTTAACTGAGTTGAGTACGAGGCTCCTAACTATATAATGACTATGCAATATATACCTGTCCCCTTGTCCAATGCTCACTCGTAGCTCACTTACTGATTACTGCCGCTTAGTGTAGTCGTCCTGCTCACTCCTTGGCAACGTTGAACGTCGTGATCCGTCGAATTCCGTGGCTGGTAATTACTCGCTCGTTACGTTACCTGTGATTATAACACTATACACAGGTTCGTCACTAGTATGAGCTGTCCTATCGCTATCTAAATGCTGTTTGCTCTCACGCTGCCTAGTTTCATATCTAAGGTTCCCCAAATCTTGATTTGTTGAATAGAGCGGGACAGGGGTAGCCGCTCCGCATGAGCCGTTACGGCCATTATGTGTCTAAGTCGGATGGTGGCCACTCGGGCCGTCTGTTGGAGACGTTTATGACCCTGGATGCTGTGTGACAGCAGGTCTCGCCATGCGTCCTGTCTGCTTTAAGAGATGAATCGTCCGTAACACCATTGTCATGTCCGGTTCCAATGGCACCTTGGTTCGTCAGCATTCTTCCATGATCTCGGATTCAGGCGGTGACTGTATCATCCGAGGAGGTACGCAACATCGCCCCACCTCTCTCCGGCTACCTCTTGCAGATCCCCTTTCTCTGCTCTCCATACCTCACAGTCAAGAAGAATGTGACGGACCGTCTCACTCGCCTTTCCACACTGACACTCCCCAAGCTCAGATGCGCCGATCCGTCACAGGTATGAGTTCAGGTGAGTGTGACCCGTTCTGGCCTAGGCGAGAATGCCCGCATCCTCCCTCGAGAGCAGGCCGTACAGCATCAGAGTGTGCTTACCAGGCAGTGCGGCATCCAGATCGTAGGTTTGTCTACCCACCTTCTCTCGGTCCCGCCCTGTGCACTTCCATGGCCTGTCGGCCTCGAGCTTCTTAATCATTAGAGACTTCTCCCTGACCCTCAACCGGGCATCACGCACCGGCTTGCATCCCGGCAGAGTGGCCTTCTGGCTGGCTCGATGAGCCGCCTCGTTTCCCGGGATCCCGGAGTGTGCTGGTGTCCATAGTACTGTGACCTCGATGCCTGCCCACACCGCGGCGTCGACTCTCTGCAGAGTGTTTTGGACCACCTCGCTTGCCTTCGCACTTCTTCCACTGTGCCGCAGTAGCTGTACAGCCTCCTGGCGGTCTGTGACTATGCCAAAGTGCTTCCGGTTGCACGTATCCACCCGATAGTGTAGCTTCCGACCACGTCCGTCGCTGTTGATGTACATCATGGCCTTGCCTAGTTCCTTTTGGACTCGTCCTAGGTGCTGTAGAGCCACCGAGCGGTCGGGCACCAAAAACTACAGGCCTGCCGGCCTCGATCTTTCATTCTTCGACTTACTGGGTCTTCGGAGTTGTCAAAGGCGACATCGCTGCAAGAAAGGGACTGGCTCGAGCCAGCAGTACCAATATCTGGGGAAGGTTTAACTGAAGCCGAGTTTGTACAGTACCAGACTTTTTGCTGAAGTGGCTTGCCGACATTCTGCTCCCCACTGAAGCGTTGATGACCGATGAAGTAGGTGGCCGCCAAATATGAAACGCAAGCAGCGGAGGAACACGGCCATCATCTTAGTGTGCTCCCATGTCACAAGCTCCTCCTGGCACCGAGTCTGGATGATCTCGAAGCCTGTCGCAAATTTGCCTGTGCTCCGCCACAGATAGTCCATGTAAGCGCTCGTCTTGACCGGTTACGATAGGATGGACAGTCAGAGGGATGAATTTCGAGAATCTCACGTGCTTCCTGGTGAAGACGATCTGGTAGTGCCAGGAACAATTCCCGCCTCCTTCCGGCGGCCACCGGCAGCCTGCCGTGCTTCACGTCAGATCTGTGGATAACTCCATCTCTTCCATTGCATCATTCGTGGATGGATAGCGCTTCGAATCTTTGACGCATGAATAGAACTTGCTGTAGGTTGGACCTCCCTCGCGTTGCTTCGAACGCTGCCGGGTTATACTCATCAAACTGGCGGCGTCGTGCAGCATGTTTGGGAAGAAATACAGCTGTCCACACCCCAATTGGGCGGCTGTCCGTCGTACATCCACCATACCTACTTCTTGAGACAGCACTTCTTGAAGGTACATCTGCGCTTCATCGTTGATATGTGGGGTCTCCGACAGCAGCAAATATACTGAGGTCACACCTCTTATCCTACATCGACGTACAACTGACCGACCTGGACGAATGCCGGATCCAAGATGTCTCCGAAAAGGGCGTGGAAGAACTCATTACATCCACCAAGGTCGGCATGGACCCAGCTAATATCGAGGGTTGGTTCTGGACGTCGACAAGGTGGTGGTAAGGATCGAGGGTATTACGATGGTTTGGAGGACCCAGCCTTCTTCTCTCGGAAGCTGAAGCCGCTGAAACTGGAGCGGAACTACGCCGTCGGTGACTCGAGTCATTGTTTCGAGTTCTTGGGCAGCGAAGGTAGGAGGACGCGGACTTACACGCTGCTCTCCCCGGCGCTGTTGGGGAGGAAGATTCCGGCCATGATGGTGGTGCACTGTAGGTAGTAAGCGGTTGACGACAAGGCATGTTCAGCTTGACATTCACGGAGCTCCGGCCACGAGCAGTCTGCGGGATACCACTACACATAGGATATCCAACGTGTTCGGAGAGAACAATACGGTCTTCACTGGGGTCACAATTCCGGATCGATCAGCGCTCGGATACACATACTGTCCGCTCGGTGTTGCGGAGCGCGGTGCTGGTCTCCAGCGCTAGGGGTAGACTCGTGTCGGAGCAACCGAAGATTCCCTCGAATCCACTCTCCACCATCCGTTTTTTTTTCCATCACGACCCCATTTATGTCCATCGCCCGACGCTTTACGACGAAATCCACCACAAGCTCGCCGCACTCGCCGGGGTCGCCCTTGTGGGTCTAGGTGGGATCGCGTGAGTACGAGAACTTGATGATGGATAGGAGGTACATCTAAACCGAGCAGAGAAAGTTGCAGCCTGCCATTGACTACGCATGGTGGTGACGGGAAGAGTTGCCGCAGACGTTGTGCTGCGGCTCAACGCCATTAATACCGACTATAGCAAGGTGCCCAGGCGGAAAGATCCGAAGGCGAAATTTTCCCCGCTCTTTCAAGCGTGCTGTAGGTCTACGATAAGAGCGGGATCAAAGACCTGTGATTCTCAATTGAGAAAGGCCGAGGAGCTGTTCGTGCAAGTCATAGAGACAAGCAATCGAGTGCTCGGTGGAGAGCATTTAGATACGTTGAGCAGCATGGCCAATCTCCTTGACCTACTCGAAGCACAGGACGGTGGGAGGAGGCGGAGGAGCTGGACTGCAGATCACAGAGCCGAGCAAGCGAGTGTTATACTTGAGTAGCAGGGCCTATCTATCATTTGCCTCGCAATGGTTCGCGGGTGGCAAGTCTCAATTGCTTTCATGAGTCGCTGCGCTACAATATGGTCTTGCAATCACGTGCATCACTTCTGCTCATACCCCGCAGCTGTTGACTCATTCTCCATTACTGTACTCGTCTCCTATGGGATACGATCAGGTATTTTGTGCTCCAGGAGAACTGAATCATGCCATCGCTACTTACGTTGCCAATCGAGCTTCTCGAACGCGTTCTTCGCCTACTTGGAAGTGCTGATCTGAAGAGTTTTCGCCGCGTGTCACGCGAATGCACTGAGTGTACGACATCCTTGATTTTCCAAGAAATCTCCATCGACCTCGAACCGCGCGGATGCGACGGCCTCGTGTCTGTTGCGCGCACACCAAGGCTCCGTCAACACGTTCGGACGATTCACCTTGAGCGCGGCGATGGCCTGAAGAGCTTCGGCAGCTTTGACGCCGCGAATTTGGAACCCCCGGGATGTCGACACCATATCCGAGAACCCCTTGAACAAAAGCGTAAAACCCGGATGGGCTCATCATCAACCGATCATCCCAAGGCGCAGGCTCAAATGACAGAAGGTCGAGTTCCGCCATGAACTCCTCCGTCTCCTATTCTGCAATACCACGCTCTTCAACAGCGACCGCTTCGTCGGCACGGCGACTGTTCTGGTCCAGCTGACGATGTAGCCACATCTCCTTCGCCAACGCTTCACTCAGACGATTCTGAGCATCCATCACCACAGACTGCGCAGCCACCGTGGCTGCACGCGCTTCATCGATCCTGGAAACCAAGGACTTCCGTTCTCTCGACAGCTTCGAGAACTCATTCAAAGTAAACCGGATGTCGCAATCTGAGAAGTTCGAGCGATTGCATTCGTTACACCAGCCACTCCGAACATGGACACGGCACACCTTCTTGTTGACCTTGCAGTGGTTGCAAACGGTTGGCATGATGTCGCCGTACTCGTCTATGTAATCGGCGAGTATAACTCGACGTTCGCGGGACGACTTGTGTTTCAGTTTGCGGATTCCAGAAGGGATCGTTGGAAAAGAAAGAAGACGAACATCAAAAATGAATAAGCTCCGGGACTGAGCTAGACTGGAAGGGGAATGGTGTTACGAACATCGTAGCACTTGACGCGGAAGACTCCGCACGAGCAACTTGCTCCATCAGGCGTCCGCCTTGGCGCATGGAGCAAAACCAGTCACGTGACTAGGTTTGCTCCATTGCGCTATTGCCCTATGGCTATGGAGCACATGGAGCACATAGAGCAGTACAACGAGACACGAATCTCCTTTGTATATATCGCGATGGATCTCTATATAGGTAGTTCGTATTTAACTTATTCTTTAATCTAACTAAAAGATCTTTATATACTAACGCTTAGTAATTTACTTAGAGAGGTTTATTAGGTTTACTAACATAGAGAGAAGTATACCTACACCGTGTCTTAATAATAACTAAGGCTAACTAAGCTCTACTACGTCGAGACGACTTTGTCGGATTACAATATTAAGTTATTACCTTAAACTTATCCGACTCTCCCTTAACGTCTACCTACCCCTCGGCTCTCTTATAAAAGAACTGCTACAACGGCCCGTTTATTATCTTCGGCCTATCCTCGTTGTCTACGTACCCTAATATAACAATAACAAAATCCTTTATTATCGCATTATTATCGTTTATTGTTATAATATTGGAACCGCAATTACCGTAGAACGAGCGTGCCGGCTTCAAACCGGCGTTACTAACGGTTCCGCTGTATGTTTTAAGTACTTCTTCTCTAGACATTAGTCGAAAGTCCTAGAGGGCGACATTAGTAAGAATAACAATAGCTAGTATAGAAATAGTAGCGTACCTCTTTCTTATAGAACAAATTCGCTTAAAAGGACAAACCGCTGCATTTTTAGTAGTCTATACAATAACATAACACTTTTGTAACTAGCTAGCCTTGTAGTGTATAACTAACGATTCCGCACAGACAAGACCCGCGTGTTCGCGCTATAGTAATAGTGAATAGATAATAATAATAGTTACTAAGTAGATTAGGTCGAGTATCGGGAAATCGCTAACCTTAACGTTAGAGATAAAGTAGGTAGGTAAGTGTGAAACGGACTTACAACGTAATTACGGTCCTAAGGATGTAGATTACGTTAGCTACCTTATCCCGTCCCGGATTATCGCACGATACAATGGGACTTAGTAAGCGGGTAGCGTACCTTGCGCTAAAATTGCACATGTTTCTTTGAGTCTTTAACGCATAGTGCTTTGCCTATCTGTTATCGATTTGATTAATCTAATTCGATAATCTACTAGGCTATACGTAGATTCAAGGAACCGTTGTCCGGTAACCCTATCTTTCGTTTAATCTACTCGAACCCTAAGTATTGTTTTTGTAAGAGTAGTAAGGGAGACTACTCCTAGGAGACTCTAAACATTATAAGATGTCTACTTAGTATGCGCGTGTGCTCGCTCGTCCGTTCAATTTGCTTAATTAATAGCCCCGTAGTAAAACGCTATCCGCGTCGTCCGCATTAGAAAGTCGACAACGTCTTGTACGATCCTACTCGATAGTACGCAGACCAATGTACCGAATATACTAGAGCGAAGGCAAAGCGCCTTCTCTAATAACGTAGGGGTTTTAGAGAACTATACTTCGGTTAATCCTACGAATTAGGATATTGTTCTAGTAGGTCTTAACGGCTACCCCGAGTCTCCAAACTACGCCTATAAGCCCTTAGTTAGTGCAGGGCGATAGCAGGGGCCAAAAATTGCATTTGGAATAGTAGCGAAGGCCGCGGTAGGGGCAGGCATATGCCGCCTATTAAGGCTAGAAGGAGGGTCGTTCTACCTATGTCGATAAGGAGGAATTTTAAGCAAGATTTAGGTTCCTTCTATAGGAGGTAGCGTAAAGTCTACACTAGTAGGAACATAGCTAGGTTTTATATTTGATTCGACGGACTGTTCGGTCGATGAAACACGGCACGATACATAGTAGTACTAGGGAATAGCGACTATGCCGGTCTCGATTTTCTGTCGGAGGCTAGGCATTAGAGTAACTCTAGGCGGCAAGAGCTAGGCTAGGATTAGAGGGCACTTATAGTAAGATACAGTAGTATAGGGGCGAGGCACAGGCAGCGAATAGGATAACCGATAGGGCGACGAGGGGACTAGTACACAATAGAACGTAAAAGGTAGGAGCGCTAAGAGCGCCGCGCCGGTACGGGATAGAAAGTGTAATAGGACAAGCGATAAGATGTAATTAGGCAGATGTTTATTAGCGTAGGCGTTAAGAGATCCAATCGACCGTCGGGACGCAGACGAGTTTAGGGATAATCTAGGACGCGATACTACTAATGCAAGTTGTGTAGCCTTACCGGGACAAGCGTCGGAGCATAACGAAGGGGAAGAGCACAACCCCGTGTAACGAATAATAGTAAAGGGTCGCTTAGCAATAGGGCATTCATAGGCGGGGACAGCGGCGGACACGATAGTCGGCGAGCGTAGAGACTACTAGGTACGCGGCTAAAAGAGAAAAGGGCTATAAAAAGTGTAGGAATAAAGTTAGCCGTGGGGATACTACGCATTCTATATTGATCTACTAACTCGACATCTGACTATTTGCATTTATAACCTCTTAAAGGCGTTAAGGCATTAAGTCAATCTACCGATTAATGCTCCGAATCTTAAGTTTGTCCTACCCCTCCCGCGCGAGACTTTCGAGATCTTCTTCGTCGTATCGAGAGAACCGTTTAACGTAGAGACGCGGTAGCGACTACACATTCTCAATAGGTGCTAGATCTAGCGTACCCGGGCAATTAAAGTAGTTCTCGATCCCTACCGACGCCTTATAATCGCGTAGAGTATTCTTCTTCCCTTTTCCAACCCCGTGCGACCTATCGCGCTCTTCTTCGAGTACAAAATCCGTGTCCCCGGTGTTAATCTAAGTTTTCTTTACTAAGGCTTCGAGATTTTGCGTTTATATACTTCGGAGTTTATCTTTCCGTTGTCGTTTGTCGGTATATAGTAACGGATTAGTTTACTCTTAAAGTTGTAGCCGATAGTAGCCTAAAAATGTATACGCTTTCGGTTCTCCGGAATTAGTTCCCTAGCTAAAATGTACCTCGTCGGAGAACCGAACCCGCTACTAATCCTCGAGGTACGGGTACTTTTGAAGCATTTCTTTTGCAAATTCAAGGCGTAGAGTAGCGCGTGCAATAGGTATAGTCTGCTTTTTGCGGCGGTATACCTCCTAATTTCTACTTGCCGGAGGCGTGTCGTAATTGTTCGATTACAAACGTTTAGGAGGTCCGCTTCGTAGCGAAGGCCTCCGAAAGAGAGATTATGCCCTTCGTAGCCGTTATTCTTAATTATCTCCTCGAGAAAGGTAAGCTTCTCCTCCGATATTATCTTCTTAATGCCGCGAGGATCGTTACCTTTGTAGGTCCGTCGCTCTCGAAGGGTATCCGGCTCGAGAATACCGCGAACTTACTTCCGAGAGACTTCGAAGATATCGGTAAGTTTCTATTTTGTAACCTTCGAAGGAGAGACGTTGTATTTACGTAGATACACGAGCAATTTGTACGCACCGGTATATGATTCTTACGCGGTGTATTAAGGTGTTTTGTTATTAATGTTAGTATAGGTTATATACAGATATATAGCTTTCCGACGAAGATGCGACACGGTATCTCCGCGGGCGCTTTAGCCCTTTCCTCTTTAATCGGCGTACTAGGCT
Source organism: Teratosphaeriaceae sp. CCFEE 6253 (assembly GCA_033119285.1). Lineage (NCBI taxonomy): Eukaryota > Fungi > Ascomycota > Dothideomycetes > Mycosphaerellales > Teratosphaeriaceae > Teratosphaeriaceae sp. CCFEE 6253. The sequence goes on from JAWDJV010010074.1 coordinate 9,187, forward strand.
AAAACGGAGACGGGTAGGGCTAGAGAGCAGTAGAGAGTCTCATTAAGGCGAGTAGGGCCGAGGGTCGACTAACCCTATAGCCGGGTATACCCGTGTCGACTAAAGCTCCCTACTCTACCCGGCTTCCTACTCCCGCTAACGTTAAATTTAGTAACACCGGCCTAATAGTAACGGACAGCCGTAGTCGTCTTCTCGGCGATACTATTAACGCCGCTATATTACTAAAGAGCTAGAAGCAGGTAGATACTATAGACTAGACCGCTAAGCCGCTTCTATTAGTTAGTAATGTTTCGAGTAGCCGTGCGCCGACAAGGAGGCTAAGTACGTCGACTAGTAAGACTACTACTACTCTATATAGCGATGAAATAAGTAGTCTTAGTACACTAGGCAATCCTTACAATTAATTAATATTTAGAGGCGAGGACTAATTACTAATTAATTAATCTACCTAATAGCTCTAATCAATTAATCCGAAGGCTTTCTAGACTAGATTAATTGATTAGAGGCTATACTGTCCTTATCCGCATTACTAGGAAGTGTCAATTTTATAAGACTCTATCTAGTTAACTAGATAGATTTAAGTAACTAGATTTAACTTAGTTAGATTAACTGTTAATATAAGCAACGACAGTAGCTATAAGCTTTCTAAGCTAAAGGGCAAAATTAACTATAAGTTATAGAGTACTCTTATAAAGAACTTCTAACCTCTCTTTATTACTTTCCTTATCCTCTTTACTATTAAAATTATCCGTACTAATCTCTCTCCTCTACCTCCCTTCTAGCTCTAGCTCTTAGAGATAGCTACTTAGCTCTTCCTACCCTTAGACAAGCTACTAGAGCTACTGTATAAATAGCTCTCCTAACTATAGATAGAAAACTACTAACTCCCCCTACCTCTTAGGCTAGATACCTATAGATTACCTTAACCTTCTAGCTAAAGCTAAACCCTTTTATTGCGATTTAACAAAGTCGTCTCGACGTAGTAGAGCTCGGTAGGCTTAGTTAGTGTCAAGACACGGCGTAGGTATACTTCTCTCTATATTAGTAGAACCTAATAAACCTCTCTAAGTAAATTACTAAGCGTTAGTATACGAAGACCTTTTAGTTAGATTGAAATATAAGTTAAACATGAACTACCTATATAGAGATCCATCGCGATATATACAAAGG
>JAWDJV010010075.1:0-10319 GCA_033119285.1 Teratosphaeriaceae sp. CCFEE 6253
GCCTTCTTTTTTAGTATAGCCGACCCCGCAAAAGTTGGAAGCTGAGTTAGGGGCAAGGGATCCTGCAAGAGGTAGTAGCATGATACCCGCGGAGATGCGCCGGCAAGCTGTCAGCACGCTCAATAACAGCCTCACCGTGACATAGCACATTACTCGCGTTTCCGCCCGCGACCGAGTACGCACAATCCATCCTATGGTTGTATCAGGACAGCCATGGGCTACAAAAATAGCCGCACACGATGAAGGAATAGTCCGGAGAGCTGGACCAGCAGGCCTGATCACACCCTTTTCCGCGGTCATATTCGCAGTCGTGGAGCAGCGGCCACGTCGAAGCGATGGTATAAAATACCGCTCAAGGTAAGAGTGGAGACGCCTCATACACTTTACACCCTAGCATTCGCACCACATCTCTCCAACAAATTCATCTTTCCACCTTCAAGATGCCTCTCACCCCGTCCCAAGTCCACACCATCCGCTCCACCGTCCCCGTCCTTCAGCAGTACGGCAATGCCATCACGACTTCCTTCTACTCGACACTCATCTCCGAGGTCCCAGCCCTCAACAACATCTTCAACCAAGCCAATCAGCGCAACAACCACCAAGCCCAAGCCCTCGCCGGCGCCCTGTATGCCTACGCCGCGCACATCGACGATCTGGGCGCGCTGAGCCCGGCCGTCGAGAAGATCTGCCAGAAGCATGCGAGCCTGTACATCCAGCCGGAGCAGTATGAAGTGGTGGGGACATATCTTCTGCGCGCCATGGGTGATGTGCTTGGCGCGGCACTCACGGAAGAGGTACTGGAGGCGTGGAAAGCAGCGTATTGGCAGCTGGCGAACATCATGATCAAGAGAGAAGAGGATCTGCTGCAGGGCGCCGACGGGTGGACGGATTGGAGGGATTTCGTGATCGCGGACAAGGTGCGGGAAAGTGATGAGATTACGAGCTTCTACCTCAAGCCGCAGGATGGCAAACCACTGCCACCATTCCTGCCGGGACAGTACATCTCGATCATGACCGACGTGCCGGACTTCGGCTACATGCAGAGCAGACAGTACTCCCTTAGCGACGCGCCAAGGACAGACTACTACCGCATATCTGTCAAGAAGGAGGCCGGCCTGCGAACCACTGATCCTGACGCCCAAGCCCACCCAGGCTTCATCTCGAACCTCCTACACGATTTCAAGCGCGCCGGCGACTCGATCAAGGTCTCGCGCCCGGCGGGCGAGTTCTTCCTCGACCCGGAGAAAGATCTCGATGGCCCGGTAGTCCTGATCTCTGCCGGCGTTGGACTCACGCCGATGATCTCCATTCTCAACACCCTTGTCAAGCGAGACGGCGATCAGCGCATCAGCTTCATCCACGGCGCGCGCACAACAAAGATCCAGGCCTTTCGACAGCAGATCAAGGAGACCATCGCGCAGCGTCCAAACGTCACGGCGTCCATCTTTGTCAAGACGCCAGATACAGAGACGGACGTTGCGGGCCTCGACTACCACTACGCATCCAGAGTGGAGCTGGAGCAATTAGACGCCGAGAAGGATCTTTGTCTCGACCATGACCGCACAATGTACTTTGTATGTGGGCCGGACGCTTTTATGGCCGATGTGCATGCTGGACTCAGGCGTCGCGGCGTATCGGAGGGGAGGATTAGAATGGAGGTCTTTGGGACGGGCGCGATACCCTCGACGAGTGAGTAGGGCATGGGCGAGAAGCTTCGGGAAGGGCGCAAGCGCTGCGGTGAGCACTGGTGTAATGTAAAGAGCTGGACTGTGTACGAAGGGCCGCCTGGTTCATTGTAGGGTGTCATCGTCGCGTTGAACAGACCGCTGGCGCAACACGGGAGCATGGGGGTTTGACATCGAGCATAGGGTTGGTAAGTAGAGTTTCCGCGCCATACCAGCAACGAGGAATCTGGTCATCAAGTAATCTGTCAATTGCGCAGCCTACGCCCTTCGCTTTGGCACGTGATTTGAGGTCTGAGAGAAGATCGCACGTCGCTTAGCGGTAAACAGAAGACACGCCAATCACAGCCGTTTTGCATGTGCTGCTTCTCCAAATCAGGCACGAAACGCGTACAGACACGCAAGAGCCGATGGATCGCCACTGGTGAGAGATGATCTTAGATGAAGGCAAGCGATCTGTTGGACCTGCACACACCATTGCCACGAGCTTCAGCTACATGGCTCTACCTCCATCGTACAGCTCCACCTTGCGAAGAGACTCGTGTCGTTCCTGAAGGCCAAGTTCAGCGCACGGCCAAGCGGTCCCGTAATCTGCAACCACTCACCATGAGCGAGACTCAGAAGTTGCCAGCAAGCCTGGCAGCAGTGCTGTTCGAGCCCGCGATGTCTGCACGCTCGCTACGGGAGCGTAGTCCTATTATCGCTTTATCTACGGCGACAAGACCCAGGTTCGCACTCAACAACGTGGCAGTGCTGGGAATGGTACCTGGCTTCGTTGTCGGAGTGGACTGCAAATAGCTCAGCCCTCGCGGAAGACCGGGTTGCAGCAGCTTGTAGCATCTGATGCCGCCGGAGAGTCTCCAGAACGCGTGTGCATCGATCACGGGCACCCGGCCTTGGGCTCACATTGCCTACTCGGTGAGATAGCGCACGGCAGGATAAATTGGTGACATCTGTGTCTGTATCTCAGGGCCTGTGGACTGCGGGCACGATGCCACGACGACTCCAGCGGTGATTGTCTGGCTTGCAGATCTCGCCGTTGTCCTGCCTTTCGTGTTTTTGCTGACGTATGCCTTGGCTCGCCGTGAGCCATGATACGTGGGCCGTGAGCCAGCCTCCAATGTCCTCGTAAACGCCCTTGGTGCTGTACGTCCTCTCCGCTGCTTTGTTACCCGTAAGCGGCTCCGAGGTGTGTCTGCTTTGGTCCGTAACAGCTTCACCGTGTACCGGACATGTTGTGCCCTCGGATGCACCTGCAGCAGCGGTCGAACATCGTCTGTCGCTCCGCGCGTGACTGATCACATCTGTACCCATCGCAAGCTGTCCATCTCAATTGACTGTCTCTTCACAATCTTCAGCACAGGCCGACGTTCACTGCCCAAGTATTCCGCATATGGCTCGGTGCGTATGGCTACGTGTGACTTGTGCTCTTCATCCCGCGACGAAGTGCAGACCACATTTGGCCCATCTGGCAGCCGCACTGATCCTCCTCTGGAGCGAGACCGGGAGGACCATGGTAAGCTCGAAGGCAGACTGGTTGTAGCGTTGAAGATGCTGCGCGTTGACGAGGTCGTTGCCGGTGGCGTCTTGTCGGAGACTGGCTCATTGCTCTGTTGCCAGGAGGAGGAGTGTCGACCCGAGGATGGGGTTCGGGCGAAGTGGAACAAGGTCTTCAAAGCTGGCACACACGCGCAGATCTAAAGCATGTATTAGCGGCGAGAGACTCGCTGATTGCGGTGCAGCGTTGTTTACCACTCCGACATCTATCTCGACTGCTGAGGCGATCCACAGCGGGCTTACGTACCACGCGAGTCCCACGACGACAAGAATCCTGTTGACCTCTTGTCAGCTGGAATTGTTGCAGAGTTACCATGCTGGGCGGCCTACCTTTCCAGATATAGTATGTCCGCACGATCCCTGCGCCGATGACCGTGATGCCGAGGCCAAACAATACGCACACACCGACACGCTGCCCCAAGGGCATGTTGAGTCGCATGACCAATGGAATTGGCACGAGGGCGGTGAGGAGATCGTTGAAGATGTTGACCATGCCAAGGGCCAGCGTCGTCGCTCCCTCGTTGGCGCAGTGACCCGAGCCATCCGACGGATATTGCCAGTAATACTCCACAGGACTAAGCAAATGTCAGTACTGAAAGCCGTACATTGGCAGCTCTTGGATCAACTTGCGAGCATTGGAAGATGGTGAGCAGCACAAACCCTATTCCGACAGCGACCGTAAATGCCACTGTGCCATGTACGACCCATTTGAACCAGTTGATGCCGCTGTCTTTGACGATCCGGTAGTAAAAGGCGCACAGTGAGAGCCTCGTGAAAGTGGCCGCTAGCGAGAAGGCCAGTCTGCCCACAATCCCAACAATTCTCGCGCCGGTAATGTGGACGGGCTGGACATCCCACGAGTGCTTGTTCCAATCATAGCGGTACTCGCCAAGAAGTATGATGGCGGTCAATACAATGGTGAAGAACTAGCCGGTGGTGAGTGCGGTATACAGAGGAGAAGTTGCTGGGCAGTGCTTACCAAAGCCAGTGCTATCATGGTGTCATCCAGCCGAAATGCAAGGCGCCGGACGAGGAACGGCAGTAGAAGCGCAGTGCCACGGCGAGAAGAACCAAGAGGATGAATATGGAGTTCACTACCGCTGAAGTGTCGCCCCGTGTCACGGGGTCGACGTAGTTCGGGGCTGGCCATGTGGCAAGTACTGCGGGAGGAGGTGTGCGCATGGTTGTGCGTGGACGCCCGAGCGAGAGGTGTGCTCGTGTGGCCTCACGATACCCTTGGTGTTCTTATGGCCGAGTCGGCGGGACCGCCATGAATCCCATGATGCACGCATGGAATGAAGTAACTCAGCTCGCAGGCATCTGGGTTGGGCAGGGGAGCTTGATTGGTGAAACAGACGTCGCGACGAGGTTGCGTAGTGGATGCATTTGCAGGCCGCACTTTGGGAGCATCTCGGCGGTGCAGTCTGTTCATCGTGGGTGGTTGAGGCCTTGTAGCGGGAGGTATCCCGTCGTGCCCGGATCCGCACGTAGATACTTGACTGACTCAGTCAGGCGCTTCCGGAAGGACCCAGACGTACTCTTGATCAGGGCTCGCGCCGCGACGAACAGGAAACCGTCGCGTCTACCAAGCAATAGGGAGCACGGAGGCACCGCCATCTAGCGTAAGATTTCTTGGCCAACGTTGCACGCTTGATCGTACGTCGACCCCCGTGGCATTAAGCATTAGCGGCCCAGCCGGCCTGCGGGGAGTACCCTGGCACTCTCATCACTCCAGAGATCTAGGCCCTGACCGGACGCTCACGATGGAAACGTAGACGCCACTGGTGATTGCAGAAACGGGATCTTGGAGGGGGCGAAGCGTCGGCGACCGAAGCCGCATCCTCACGACTCATGTCCATCGGACATGGCTCCGCCAGGCTATTCGGATGTCGGAGGGTGCTGTCTCCCATCTCGCAGGATTGCCCTAGCAACGGCCGTGCGAAGCATGAGTCTTGACCGGGAGGTGATCGATGGCGTCGTATATCGGGTCGGTGTCGTCGGTTTATTGGCAGCGGGTTCTCCAGTGTCGTTTCCGATCTAACCAGAAGCAGAACTGGCTGATTGCAATATGGTCCACTCCACCGTTTCTCCGTCTCCATTTCCCAGCTTTTCTACACAATACTGACCACAGTCCTACCACCAACTGTGCTCTGCTCTATCTTGCGCCCGCCGAAGCAGTCTGCGATGACAGTCTCGTCCATCATTCTCCCTGTGAGCTCATAGTGGTATCGTAAGGCGTCTTCTCTCCCCAGCGCAAGCTGCATCCCGAGGACTTGCGACCCAACACGTTCCACTGCCGCCGCAAGATACTGCCACGCCTCGCCATGTCCACCACTGTCCAGTAATTTCGTCCAGTCCGTCTCGCAGTCTTGGCAGCACTGTCCCTCGGCGTCCTTGCCCCTACAGCAAGTGATGTCGACGTATGCATGGACGCATTCATGCAGTAGCGTGCTCAAGATGGAGGCGGCTGGTGGCATGCCGGGACGCGTCGGACGACTGTTATCGATGGCGATGGTGACTCCGCTGGCGCACTTCAACGTCCAGCCGTCATCGTGTTCCATCTTTCCTGCTCGATACTGGACGTTGTCCAGCATGCCGCGCAAGAAGACTCGGCCGATGAGTGGCACGAGAGGCCCCAGATCTCCGACGACTTGGCTAGTGTTGGGTGCCACTTCGTTGTCGAGTCGTTCGATCAGGGTACGTCGATGTCTGTCCAACATCGACCAGGCCGCCAGTTGCTGCTGGTCCCACTCTTCTTGCGGTCGATTGAACGATCTTTGGGCAATGCAAACGGCTTCGTCCGGCCCCGGTGTAGTGCGATCCAGCCTTCGGATGACATGGCTTCGGATTAAGGATCTGTCTGACTGGAAGCGTATGTATTGCGTGCGCTGATTCTACAAGACCTTCAACACGCCAAAGCGAAGTCAACCTCACTGACAGCGAACCTCACATCACCAAGGACAGGACATGGCCGAGGCCGTCCTCTATATTACGCCACTCATGATATCAAAACATATGCAGAGTGTTGGATGCCGCGTCCAAGACGAGACCGGTCTGAACATCATCTCGGTCTCTGGCATCTTTTATCTCATAGCCGACGGAGCCAGTCGATGAGGATGGCCCTGCACACAGTGATCGTGTGAGATGACACTGCGTATCTCGGCAGCACAAGACATGCGACATGCAACGGCCACTCCAACGACGGCCATGTCACTCTGCAAGACGCCCACGGGGATCGCCAGCCCAGTGTGAAAGCCATCTCTGTACTGCCCACAGCACCATGTGCTGGTGCTACTCGTACGAGGGCGACATAGTCAGGATCATTGCCTCGGAGATTGATAGGCCAGCGTCTATACCATCGCATTAGTTTGCTCTACCCTGACTGACTGTTCCATGGTACAGTCGCGTTGACATGGCCCTATTGAGCTCTTACTACTGCAATAAGCTCTTGACCGCGCATCAGAGTCTGCCGCCGCACTGTCGTTGTCCCAGCCATTATCGAGCGACGACGTAGGCCTGTGATTGGTGCTGACAAGCGGGACGCTAACGCAGGTCCGCATACTGGAGAGAGCAGAGTCGGGTGCGCGAGCTCATTCGCACACAGTTGGCCAGCGCAGAAGTCAGCTTTGCTATTGCGACGGTGCGAGATTCGTGAGAGTGAGTCAATCTGCAAGCGCGAGGTCATCGAGCGAGAACCATTGTGGCTGGGACTTTGGTCCATCGAGTGTATTGATCGTACGCATCGCCCGACCTACATGTAGCGCAGAGGGCCAGGAGATCCATTTGAGTCATGTCCATGGTCTTTAATCGTAGCCACCTAAGCTCATCCGTCTCATTCGCTTGAACGCATCAGTACCGCCTCAAGGCTCATCAAACCCCTCGTCGACGACCTCGCCGCCAATCTCATCCTCATCTTCGACCGGCCTGGGCTCAACAAAACTCATCGTCCTCTCCAGCCCCAGCTTCTCCTCATCTTCCTCATCACCGACGATCTCATCCGCCCAAGCAATACTCTTCCGACTCCCCGGACGTCGGCTTCCACTCCCGCTCCTAGTCCCTTCACTCTGCACCGCCTCGCTCTCGCCCCTGATGTCCACCAACACATCGCCATCCCAAGGCCGACACGCCTTGCACACCTCCCCGCATCTGAGACACACCCACCCTTCACCCTCTTCAGCCTCGATCCGCTGCGCCAGGCACACGAAGCAGTATATACACCCACAGGGAATCGTTTCGTAAGGGTTCGTGATATCCGTCGACGCATTGCCGATGATCCCCGCGTTCGCGCCCGCGCTCACCACATCCTGCTCGCTGCGCCCGGACGCCGGGTTCTGGTCCTGATAGCAGATCGCGCAAGTGCGCTCGGGTAAGAAAGCCAGCTCGCCCTTTGGCACATCGTCATCGTCGTTGTCGTGGGAAGCCGAGCCGGTGCGGAGGCGAGTCACAGTCGACTTGGTTCGTTTCCATGCCCGCGCTATCCAGCGTCGCCATCGACTTATGCCTACGAGAGGCAGGAGGAAGAGCAGGAACTCGGTAAAAGCGTGCCAAACGAGTTGCCGGTTCAGGTATTCGAAACTGACCTCTCTGCTTGTTTGGTTGGAGGAGGGGACCAGTCGGAGGCGCAGGACTCTGTCGGCAAGGGTGCGATACTTGCCGTTGTACAAGAACACAAGGAAGGATGCCAGTCCCGCAACGTCATGCGCGCTGGACGCGAGGGTCGTAAGGCGTGATAGCCGGCGGATCAAGGGCGAGGGCTCGACGTCGTAGCTGTTTTCTGTATTGGACAGGTAGTCCTCCCACTTCGACCAGCCGTAACGGCCGCCGACTGTGAGCAGGCCGTAGGCTACCTTCTGCCATGCTGTTGGTGGATCTCGCGGTGTTGCTGCCTTGGTGCTGCGCCGAGCGTCGACGTATTTCAGGCCCTGGAGGCTTGCGCCGTAGCTTGCGCCGTGGTCCCAGATCGCGAGCTTCCACAGGGCTGTCCGCAAGACGAGGCCGATCTCTGCGCCCCATTCGTCCTTCAAGTGCGCGCCAAAGAGCTTCAGTCCTTCGCCCGCTTGGTTCTTCAGTAGATTCAATAGTTCCTCGTCAAGTAGCTCGGCGTCAACCTGCCCAACGCGGAAAGCAGGGCGCGTGCCATAGGGACTCTTGACGGTGTCCCAAACGTTCAAAGTCTGGTGAGCAAGGACTCGTAGTGCGGGTGGGAGTCGGATAAGCGAGGCAGTCCGCTCAGCTTGATGCTGAGCTGAGAGGGAGGCGGCGTGGGTGTTGCGGGCAGCGCGGCGGGCCAGAATCCGCTCTTGGGCGGCGGCGAAGTCAGTCATCTCGGTCGCATGTCGCTGCGCTGTAAGCGAGTGTTAGTGCATCGTGCCAGCACGCAACACACACGAGATAGCTGGGAGTACGCGATGCCGAGGTTGGGCGGGGAACTCTCGGGCATGCCAAGCCCGTGTGCTGGTGAACTTCACGACAGTCCGGATGCTTCTCTCTCCGTCGCAACCTGCCGCCGGTCGTCGGTAGGAGCGTGCAGCATGGGCCAGAGCCACTGCACTGCAGTGGAGAGGAAGGCTTACCGCTATTCGACCACCTCCCCGTTCTCGTCGCGGAGTCTGCAAAGCATCAGCATCGTAGTCGCCATGTTGAAGCATTGTAGCCATCTTGCGCAATGGAGAACGTACCGCGGCACCTCCGGCAACGGCCTGTCCGCATCGTCGCTATACTGGCATCAGGTTCTGCGTCTTGCTTCCGTACCACCAAGCATGCTTGATGGCTGGGAGATGTTGACGACTTACAGATCGACCATCTCCGGCGACTCCAACACCCTGCAGAAAGAAACGCGGTCAGCAGAGGCCATCATGTTGGTATCTATCAAACACCATGAAGAAGCGGCCTAGGAAAGACGGGTGTCGTGATGCCAGGAAGCCATGCGTGCAACTAGGGACGGATACGGCTTAAGACATCTTCTCGTGGCCATACCGGCAGTTGGGTACCAGAGTATTGTGGCTTGTTGGATCCTGAGTGCTGATGTACGCCGGGGATGTGAGGCCATGTTTTCTACTCTTCGCAAACGTATGTAGATGGTAAGTGCAACGGCATCGCCTGTGTACCTCGTGAGGTGCTCATCGATACCTCTGAGATCAATTCGTAGGCTGCCTTGCTTATTTCGATCGACGACTGATGGACAGCTCGAGATTGACTTACTCCTCTGGTGGTCCCGGCGGGAAGGGCAGCCTATGACTACATTAGCTGACAATCCCGAATCGCTGACGGTCAGGAGATCGGAATAGCCATACCCGTTGAGCTCGTGGGCCCTTTCTCGGCCCCAACCAGGCGGTGGCTCCCAGGCAGGGAGAGGCTCCGGACTGGTATCGACGTCAGCTATCATTGCATAGTCCGGTATTGCGATGCGGAGATGCTCACACGACGAGAGGCCTTGGCGGCGGTGGTGACGGCGGTGGGCGTCTAAACAATGTATCAGGTCCGTTCATCGACGTCGCGGGCATCTCATAGACAAGAGGCTACTGAAGTGCTGATACAAGGAACGCACGGGTACTGGAAGTACCAGAGACGGCCGAAGAGCTCGATCCAGATGAGTATGGCCATCTTGTCACGGCGTTGTTGATGATGCAAGGCAGGTGCAGGAGTGAAGATGTCACATAGGGGGATGAGAGACGGCCACGAGTGCTGTTGATATAATCTCACTCCATGCATATGACTCCCGGCTCGCTCGCCTCGCTGGACGTTCTTTCAACGGACCATTGATCATACCCGGCATTGCGTGCGTCGATAGCCGCGATCATCTCGATCGTAGCAATACGAAATCGCCCAGCATATCTATCGACAATTGATCCAATCCGTCAGTCTGAGCCTGCGGGCGCTAGCTGAAGCCAGCCGACCCACCACCTGTTTGATGATCGGCGCAACATCCACGAGCCTGCAAAGTCCCCAGACGAACGCCACGACACCCGCTCTGCACCTCACGTACCACAAGCGCAAGCGTCCGGCGGAGCGAGCAAGCACAACGAGCTCGACATCCTCACACCACGCCATCCCCCTCCCATCCGTCGCCGGCGCTCACCT
>JAWDJV010010076.1:0-10311 GCA_033119285.1 Teratosphaeriaceae sp. CCFEE 6253
ACATCCACGGCTTCCAGGCCACCCATCAGCCGGCCATCTGGATGGGTGAAAGCGGACAGGTCGTTATCAACCCGGGTATCGGCGAGGTAAGGCCGCTGTTCGACCAGAGGGCGCATGCTTTCAGCAAGGAGAATGAAGTCAGCACGCCATATGTGTATGAGGTCGAGATGCTCGCCGAGACTGGACATGCCGGAATGAACCTGACGGAAAGCATATACTCGCCCGTACCTGGAGGGGCTCAACCTGTCCCCTCTGTGGTCAGCGAGGGGGCGAATGGCCGGACTCGGCGTGATATGCCCCATACCGCGGAGGCGACGAGGGCGCCAGGCCACCGTCCTACAAAGCCTGGCAGGCTGGGGAGTGGGAACAATGCGACGATCAGAGTAGCTTTGTCAGCGACGTCTCACGTTGGACACCTTCGTATAGACTTCCCAAGTGCGGAGCGACACCACCACCACTCCAGCTCCGACAGCGCACCGTACGTCTACATCCAAGCCACGAGACAAAATTGGACGGGACAGTTACTCATAGATCCGGCGAAGCAAGAGATCTCAGGCAGCAACCCCCAGCGACAAGACTATGCTCTGGGACCGTCACGAGCACCAAAATTCAGCGGCTACTTCGTCTCCCGCTTTTCGCACCCCTTTGCCTCCTTTGGTATTGCTCGCCGAGAGCAGCTTGACGATGGAGCTACATCTGGCAGTGGCGAACACCTCGGAGGGTATGTCAGATTCAACGAGAAGACGACATGTGTCCAGGTCCGCACAGGTGTCTCCTTTGTCAGCATTGATCAGGCTCGACACAACCTCGACATAGAAATATCAGACGGGGTCACCCTTGAGCAGACAGTCGAAAGGGTCAAGCAGACCTGGCTCGAAAAGCTCGGCCGTGTCACGATCCAAGGCGTCAATCAAACGGATCCCGAGCATGATCCGCGAACAATCTGGTATACCGGCCTTTTTCACGCACTACAGTATCCATCCGATTTCTCGGAGCCATTGAATGCAGATGGCAGTCTAAGAACATTCTACGAAGGGTATACGGACAGTGTGCACCAGACAAACGATTCATACTACCAAAGCTGGAGTATTTGGGATACGTATCGAGCGGAACACAGCCTGCTGACGCTGTTCGCGCCGGAGAGAGTTGACAGTATGATGAGATCCTTGCTGAAGATCTTCGAGTGGTCTGGCTGGCTGCCGATGTGGGCGAATGCAAGTCTTGTTTCCCAGGTACTGGTGTATCAGCTGCTGACGTTCTGCAGGTCGTAGAGACGAACATCATGATTGGCACACACGTAGATGCCGTCCTCGCCAACGCTCTGTCACGAGGCTTCCGAGGCTTCGACATTACCACTGCTTGGAAAGCGGTGCACAAGAACGCCTTTGTTCCGCCAATCAACGACACGGACCTACTGTACTACGACCGCGAAGGCTATACACCCGATGAGGTCCGCGCGGGTCTGACAGCATATCTGCGGGACGGCTACGTGTGGAATGATCAATGGGCCGAAAGCGCATCGCGGACGCTGGACTACGCCTTCGACGACTTCGCCGCTTCGGTCGTGGCGGAGCATGCGGGCGACCATGGTGCTGCAGAGGCGCTTCTCGAGCGCAGCCAGAATTATCATGCGCTCTACAACAATCCTACGGGCTTCATGGAGGCGAAGAACGCCAACAGCACCTGGGCCGGTAGTGAGCAAGGCTGGACCGAAGGCGACGACTGGGTCTACACTTTCAACGTCATGCATGATCCAGCGGGCCTCGCGGCGATGGCGGGCGGGCGTGAGAAACTGAAGGCCAAGCTCGACGAGCACTTCGAAGGCGGGCATAACGACCATACCAACGAGCCTTCCCACCACGTCCCGTACCTGTATGCTGCCATCGGCTACCCGGCCAGCACGCAGAACTTGACCCGGGGGATTGCGGACGAATACTACAACGCTACGTCTGCAGGGCTGGCTGGGAACGAGGATCTAGGTCAGATGAGCGCATGGTACGTCTTCTCGGCCCTGGGCTTCTATCCGGTCAACCCTGCCTCGACGGACTATATCGTTGGCGCTCCGTTCTTTGAGAAGGTTACCATCCGTCTGCCGGCAGGTGCTGCCACAGGAGGTGTGGTGGGAGGGGAAGAGCACGAGCTCGTAATTACGGGGCCCGGTGCCCCCACGATGCCGTTCGTAAAGGGCTTGACGGTCGATGGGGTTGCGGTCGAGACGCCGGTCTTGACACATCAGCAGATCGTGAATGCAAGGAGCATTGCGTTCGAGATGGCGAGTACACCGCAGGTATGGGGGAACGCATAGTAATGAGAGTAGATCGCACTGTGAGAAGTTGTAGCGACAAACGGCCAAGCTACGTATACCACGCCCTTCTGCACAGTGCCATGACATCGTCGTCCCTTTCCACGAACCACGTTCCGACCAGAACGAGCCACCTATTCCCTGAGCAGAGCTCCAATAAATGCAAAGCAACACAAACCCCAGCGCCTTCGCTAAAATCCCGCAGATCCCGCACGCGAATGCCATTCCTATGTATCTGTGGTGAAGCACAGTGGCTCTCATCCCACTGATCCCAACGAAGCAGAGACAGCATGCCTCCCGGCGAACTAATCCGGGCGCAGCTTCTCCACCACGCGCATTACGCTGATGCTGAACGTGATGAGCCACGCCAGCAAGCTTATTACCAGAATCCCCGAGAGCGCCTGCTGCTTGCGGCAGATATCTACACAGATCGTTCCGTCAGTATGATAACACCTCTACAGTACCTTGTGCAGAAGAATGGTTGGCTGTAGGACCTACGTGGATTGTTCGGACAGGTCGCTGGGACACTGTAGATGATTTGGTTTCCGTCGTCACCTATCAGAGCAAAGTTCTCATTGTAGCAGGCCCAGCGATGGTCGTACAGGGCGTCGAAAGCGAGCGAGAGGTTGGAGGCGCCGAAGACGACGAAGTAGAGGTCGCAGAGCAGTAACAACACCTTCGCTGGCACGGATCTCAGACCGAGGCTGTCGTGACTGTCAGCTTGCGCCTCATGCTTCAAGTGTAATGCCGTTCGTAGGTGGGAGGAGGTTTGGGAGGGGTGAAGTGAGGACGCACGGCTTGCTCATATACTCATCCCAAGTCACATACCCCACATAGGGTATCGCGACGCAACCCACGCATAGCGCCATGTACGTGGACGCACGGGTGGCACATTGGTTATTTGCTTCGTTGTCGCTGTTGACACTGTTGACGTTAACGCGAATCGTGGCCGCTATGGCCAGGGCGGAGCCGGAGAAGGCTAGCGTGCTGAGGCGGAAGGCGAGCGGGACGAAGGGGTTCTTGAGGAGAAGGCGCTGAGAGATGTGTTAGCCCAGCCAGATCGGACGCACCAACAAGGCAGCGACTTCAGCAAGCCATGCAGCTCGGTGTGCATGTATCACCTCGCCCGCAACCCGCGTCAAAAGAGAACGCGCTCCACTCACCCAGAACAAGCGTACGGTCCGCTCCTGCATCTCCGGACTGATCAACCACTTGCCCCCGTACATCAGCCCCGTCCACCCCCTCGCCTCTTTCCCCGTCCCACCAGCCCCTCCGTCCTCACCCCACTCCGTCCCGTCCCCGACCCACCCGGCGTCCAGATAGGGCATGTGCTCATCCATCCACGCCTGGTCTACCACCCTCGTCCGTGCCTGCTGCTCCAGCGGCGTCGGGCCGGAGTGCATGAAGCCCCGCCATCGCTCCTGATGCGTGGATATGGGCGCGCTGAGTAAGGGCGGCTCGGCGTCGCGGAGGTGATCCCACTTCCGGCCTGGCTTGTAGTGGTGCGGCGGTGGTGGTTTGTAGTGTCGGCTATTCGGTACCGTGTGCTCTGGGTGGCGGAGGTGTGTGCTGTCTGCGTGGCCGTCGTTTATGTGTACCCAGGGCGGTATGGACTGGGGCTTGTGCGGGTCGGCGGTTGCGGGCGGGTCATCCTCCGGGGGCGTGCTTGCGGTGGTGGAGGTCGACGAGTGATGGTGTGTCGCCGGCTTGAGCGAGTCATGACTGGGCATCACGCCGTCGACCAGCCGGCGGACAGAGACGTCGGGAGTGCGGTATTAGCGATGCTGGGGGGTGGACGGTGCAGCAATGCTGAGAAACATGGCGCATGCCACCCGCGCGGAGCCGCGGAGGCGGGTGAGCGGCAGGGGTGATTGTGGGGTGCAGACGATCGTTAAGCCATGGTGTCGATCAATCAAATGAGGCAAGACCGGGGATTCCGGGGCAAGCCTGTGCGGTGGTTTACGTTATGTCGGTCAATGCACTGTTACTACATGTACGCAGCTGCTGTACCGCACGTCCTTACAGCAGCTGCTATCACTCGTACGGTGCGGACATGCACATGCAGTCCGCAACTATTGCTCCACGGCCGCGGCCGTTCTAGCTCGCACACATAGCCACCACCGTTGCACCACCTTCATCGGCGCCGCAGGTGATAACTTCCACCCATGGCCCCGATCGCGATGAACTTCGCCCCCGTGCTCCCTCGCAGCTTTCGCGGAGACCCGGTCTCGAGCCTCATGCACGTTCGAGCCGGCATGAGCCATGTCCAGACGCGATCCTCGAGCGACCTCCATCCCAAGTTTTTCAGCGGTAGCCTTCCCGTTTCGAAGCTGGCGAAAGGCGTGGACGAGACAGAGAGACAGCCAGTCAGTGCTGCTTCGCCATTCGGCAAAAGGATAGCCAGTATCAGCGACTGAACATGAAGAGCAAACGCCTTTCTCGTGCTCTCAAACTCTCAAGCGACAACGATCGATGTTACGAAGCCCGGCGTGGTTGCTCTTCAACATTCGCGGCTTGCTGTGCTTTCCGCTCTCAGAGAAGTCGATGGCCACTCAGCGTCCTCTTGGTCGAGCACCCGGTGATTTGATGTTACGGAGAGAAGTTCGATCATGTTGCCATCTCCGTAACGCAAGATCTTGACGGCAGCTCGGAGAGCCCTCTCGGAAAGCGGACGAGGATGGACTTCGGGGAGAGCCTATCTTTTGGGAGATGGCGGAACCAGCTGACAGGCCCTGGCCTGCACAAATTGGGAGTGCTCACAATTCACGGAGATGAAGGGGCACGCCTTCGGCAGTCGATGTCCATTCCTCCAATGCCTCATCCGCTCAACCACCTCCACCGACCATCCTCCTCACCTTCTCCAGCAGGACCCCACTCTCCCTCCCCAACTTCCTCTGCCCATTTACGCCCCCAACGCGTGCCTTGGCCATAGCCCGCCGGAACCTCTCTCGCTCCTCGATCTTGACTGCACGCTGCCTCTCCGCTTCCGCCCGCGCTTCTCGGCGGGCGTCAGCTTCCGCGCGCTCGCGTTCGGCTTGCGCGTGCTCCCGCGCAAAAGGCTGGGGCTTGGGTTTCCGCGGACGGCGTTCACGCGGTGGGCGCGGTGCCGAGGGGTCCAGTGGTGCTTTGGTGGGCGTGACCGGGGTGGGGGCGACGGCTTCCTGCTCTATCTGCGTCTGGCGGTCTGGGTGTGGGTCGTTGGTCGCTAGATCCTTGGGCTCAGGTGGGTGGACCTCGTGCTCAACCGGCTCCACATCCTCAAGGATGGGTTGAGGCTGGTCGAGCTGGAACGAGGCGGGCACAGGCAGACGTTCCGGATTCTCGGGGTTGCCACTTCGAGTCTTCAGCTTGGCGTAGTCTTTCTTGATCTTGGCTTTCTGGATCAGGCTGTCCTTGATCTTTTGGTCTGGCGAGTCGTCAGCTGCACGCAAGTAATACGGTGGGTACAATGGCACATACTTTTGCGCTTGTATGTGCCGTCAGGCAAATTAGCAGGGCCGACCGTAAAGCCTTTCTTTTTCTCGTACTGCTTCTGCTGCTTCTGCTGCTGCTTCAGCTTCTTGTTGCCGGGCCTGTAGTCTGGCTTTGCACCATCATCGTCACGTTTCCTCTTTTCCGACATGGTCACGGCTTGACGATGGGTTGATGCACCGCATTGTCCGAAGCCATGAATGTGGAAGTTCTTGAATCCGGCCCGGAATAAGCCGGCCCCGCGCGCGAAGAGGCGAGGGCTTGATCTCCGCTTCCACGTGTGAGAGCTCGGATTGCACGTCGGCGCCAACATGATGATGCCGCCACGTCAGATGACCCCCTCGGCGGAGGTGCCGCGGCGGGACGAGACCGTCCATGTTCCTGGGAAGGCCGACGACCTTATCGTCAATGGCATCGGATAGCGGCAACACACTTTGTCGTCCCGGATCGTGACCTCCGCCAACGACGCCATACGGTAGCTCTGCTCCGTATCTGAAACCCGCATTAGTCACCGCGCCCGACCTTGCTGGATCGCAGACCTCAGGTGCTCCTCCTGCCTCATAACTGGAGGACGTCGCCCGCCATCATAGCATCGCCACTCGCGCTGACCGTCTCTTCGAGCACGCATTAGCTATCAAGCCAAGCCACGGTTTCAGGAAGGCCCATGGCTTGGTACGGCGGGAGTCGCCAAAGCGGAAATGGCGAAGCAGGGCAGCGTGACCATCGAGGGCCGCCGGCGGGTGCCAATCGAGAGCAGATAGCGGGCTCAAGCGGCTCCAACGGCTCAGAGGGGGTTGCAGCCATCTACAACCCGTTCTATACTGGCACACCGCGTACGCCCGTCAACACGAGCAAGCATACGCTCATAGACAGGCAGGAGATTATCAGGCGCATCAAGAGCAAAGAGAGCCGGCCGAGCTCGCCGGAGCTGGAGCGGACAAGCAGCAGGGATGGCACGCTGAAGAGACCTACCACGCCAATCCTATCTACGACACTGGTCGCAGACGACAGACCATGCTCCCTCGAGACCAATGAGTCACTTGGTATGCAGATTGAGAGACCACGATCAGCACTACATCGGGGCGATTTCACCAATAAGGAGGATGCCCAATCTGCCTTCCACCGATTTGGCGATGCTACTACAGACGACAGCACCCGGCCTTTCGCCACTTCACCAGTTGCACCCTGGCATCCGGACTTTCCAGCCACGATCTTCAGGCAAGTTCGTCCAGAGCGTCGCGGACCGCCCACTCCACCAGGCCAATCGTTGCGTCAGCGGTCCCGCCCTCGCGCCATCTCGCACGTCTCGCTCGCGAGCAGCTTTGTGTACAAACTGCCGACAAGCCCACTTGTCCAGGCGTCAAGACCGGACACGCCTGACCTCGAGAGACGATCGTCGCGGAGTCCGGACAAAGCGAGGCGACATACATTCTCCCCACCCTACATGCAGCATACACAAACAGTCGCGACATACCCGGCATCGGCTCGACAGCCACCGCAACTACGTTCTGAGCGCGCCTTCCCGTACCAAGCGCATCAGCCCCGACGGTCTCTGAACGGGTTCCAGAGCTTGCCGCACACTCCCGCAGCACTCAGGACGCGCCGACCATCCCTTGCGGAGTCAGCATTGCACCACGCGCCGATGGTCGGCTCCTACGAAGAATCCATCCTGCGCGGTCGCATGTCAACCACACCTTCGAAACCTCTGGACTTCGTCGCGCAGATCGGGGTTCTGGGCAAAGGCGACTGCAGACCTAGCTTGAGATGTCCGCCGCACGTTGTTGTACCGTTCCCAGCTGTATTCTACAGCTATCCTTCGGCTGCTAATGTGACTGATCAGCCCAGTCCGTACGTTGGACTCATCGATTTGGAAAACACTCTGCCCAACCCAGGGCCTTCGTTGGACAGGCAACGACGGACTCTGCACCGCGCGGAAAATAGTCGTACCGGCTCTCACAATGTTGACGAAAGGTCAGCATCCGACGGGCACCAGAATCATCAAAGGAAGAAGCAGAAGCAAAATCATCGCAGTCGTTCCGCAAGCCCGAAGGCGAAAACACCACCTGGTGGCAGCTACCGCATTCCACCTCAGGGTCAACTGCAGATCATTCTCAAGAACCCCAACAAGACAGCCGTGAAGCTCTTCCTGGTTCCATACGACGTGTCAGACATGATGCCAGGCCAGAAGACATTCATCCGACAGCGCTGCTACTCCGCTGCTGGGCCGGTCATAGACATGCCTTTGTCGGCTCGCAGGAATCTGGGCACGGATCGGCCGGAAGCTGCGCTCAATACGAGTGAGGATGGGGACATGAATGAGAAGCCGGTGCTAAGATATCTCATTCACTTGAACCTATGCTGCGTAGCAAAGGGACGGTACTTTTTGTACAAGGCGGTGAGGGTTGTGTTCGCGAATCGTGTGCCGGATGGGAAGGAGAGTCTCAGGTGCGAGGTGCAGATGCCGGGGCCGCGGTACAGCGCTTACAAGCCTGCCCAAGACTCGAACGTGGGAGCTGCAGCGCCGACAGATGCTGAGCGCAGACGGAGCGAAGTCGATCCGTCGAGCTCCACTTCTCCAACATTGGCAGTCTACGAGCAAGGGCGCGACGATGCGGGGCAGCAAAATGGTCGCCTCTGGCCACCCGCATCATCACCCTCGCGGCGGCAGTTTGCCGCGCAATCGCTGCCAGCATCGGAGCACGGGCTGAGGTTTGGCAGTGGTGCGATGCCAGCACTGCCGTACCCGTATGACATCCAGCGTCCAGTGCGGCTTGTCGAGTCTCCCGGGCTCGTGGGCTGGCAGCAGAGGAAAGGCAGCAGCGATGGGATGGAGCTGGATTCTGAGCAGTCTCACGAGACGCAGTCCCCACGGTCGCTGTACTCGCCAGCTATAGGTCAGCAGCATGGACAAGTGGATGGTTCGGAGATGGATACTGATCCTGCCTGCCTGCTCGAATTCGCAAAGCCGTCGTCGCGAGCGATGTACTCGCAGTCTACCGCGCCCCTGATGCCTTTCCGCTCACGCGGCGGAGTCCAAGGGCTCGATGACCCCTTCATATTCGAGCGGGACTGCAGTCGGGAGCGGGAGCCCGGAGTGCGGAGTGAGAGTCTACTGGCGAGACGGCTGAAGGACCTGGCTATGAGATGTGATGGGGATGACGATCAACGACAGACGGAAGGGTAAGTGCGAGCTCGGGGAGAGATCTCGATGGCTTGGATAGCTGGTCTGTAGCCGTACAGCAAAGGAGGCTTTCATTTCCCTCACGTCAAATATTGGGAGGACCACATATATGCGGCAAGCGCCGTAGCAGCTTGTCTCTCCAGCAAGGCTTCCTCAGCCAATCAAAGACGTTCAACTCCCCGCTATGCCACCTCCGACATCCACGACCCAGCATCGGAGCATCAGCACTCCTCTCGCACCGCGACAGCGAGATCAGTCGACGAGGCATCAGGCCCCCGCGCGCACCCCACTACTGTCTCCGACTTGGTCCGTCCGATCGTCTGCTCTCGCATCCCCACACACAATGGGGAGCGCCGTCACTCGTGGCGCAGGCGGCGCCAGCATCACCGGAATTCCTGAAGTGGCGCCACGACAGTCCAGGGCGACGCCTTGACACGATGGGGATGGCACTCTCAGCGTGGCACCGCCTACGCTACCGCCGGCCTGCCATCACTCCGATTGCGCCTGTCACTTGGCAGCTGGAATTCTGGCGCGATGGAGCCTGCCGAACGGGCGCCCGGCAACGTCCGCATGGGCACGATGTCATGATGCGTGACGACCGCCGTCGCACCCACGGCATCTCAGTCATGGTAATAACATTGAGGCCTTGAATACCTGCTCTAGCTTATTGCTACTAGCTTATTAGCACACTCCAAAATCAGCTAGACGGACTAGACGGCCTATAGTTAATAAGCTAGCGTAGTAAGCTAGTATTCAAGCTAGCTTATCGAGGCCGTCTAATAAGGCTTAATATACTCCTTAGCAAAGTACTTTATCTCTTCCTCTTAGTATAATAGTATTACCTTTTTAATATTATTATTATCTTACTAGTACCCGTACCTATACCTACCAACGCGTATATAATGCTACGGGGCGCGCTAGCCTCGTAGGCGTCGATCGAGCTACGGAGTACTAGTAAGCGTCCTACCTCTACTACTCTAGCTACGCTAGCGCCTACGAAGCGGAGGTCTAGAAAGAAGCAGCTAGTCGTTAAACCTCCGTAGGTCAACGTATAGTAGAAGAGGTATCTAAAGTATACTAAGATACTACTCGAGGAGCTATTAAAGAAGGAGGCGGACGGTAAGACGGCGGACGGAGTAAGCTAGAAAGCTACGGATCTTAAGGACGTCGCCGACTACATAAACATCGTATTTAAGTACGAGGTAGCTAGCGTCGTAGTACTAGCTATATGTTACGAACATCGTAGTACATAACGCGGAAGACTCCGCATAAGCAACTTACTCTATTAGGCGTCCGTCTTAGCGTATAGAGCAAAACTAGTTACGTAACTAGGGTTGCTCCATTACTCTATTGCTCT
>JAWDJV010010077.1:0-10292 GCA_033119285.1 Teratosphaeriaceae sp. CCFEE 6253
ATACTCCGCGATAACTAAGAACAGTTCCTAGTCGAATATAGGAAGTTTAAGGTACTACCCGGAAAAGAGGATAACTACATTCGAGATTACTACGACGGACCGATACTCGGCTACCCTAGGATTGCTCGAACGACGGAACACGTACGACGTAACTTCGTGTTCCCCGATATAAGACGGAAGGTCTCTAAGTACATTAAGCGATGCGATAGCTGCAATAAGAACAAGGCCTCGCGGTACGCTAAATACGGAAACCTAGAATTCCGCGAACTACCTTAGTAGCCTTAGGACAAAGTCACGATGGACTTTATTGTTAAGCTTCCTAAATCCAAGGACCCGGTACTAGGAGTACAACACGACTCTATACTAGTTATAGTCGATCGACTTACAAAATACTTATACTTTATCCCTTATAGCGAGTCTATTAACGCGGAGTAGTTAGGCTGCCTCGTGCTCGACAGGCTTGTGCGCTACTATAGGATACCGATAGTCTTTATTACAGACCGAGACAAACTCTTTACATCCAACTACTAGAAGACGCTCGTCGTAGCAATGGGAATTAAGTATAAGCTGTCTATAGCTTTTCACCTACAAACGGATAGACAAACAGAACGAAGCAACTAGTTACTAGAAGCATATCTGCGCTACTACGTTAATTATGCGTAGGACAACTAGGTCTTACTATTGCCTATAGTACAGATTGCACTTAATAACAACGCTTCCGAAACTACTAGACAAACACTATTCTTCGCTAATTATAGTAAGAATCCGAACCTGTTTATGGAGCCACGACTCGGGCCGCAAACCGACAAAGCCCTAAACAACTCTAGATTACTTAAGGACATCTATACTACGATAGGATAGGCAATTACTAAATCCTAGAATGCCTTAACGAGCAACCGACATAAAGACTTAAAAACGGCGCCTCTACTTAAGAAGGGGGATAAGGTATACCTCCTTACGAAGAACCTTAAGACACGACGAGGCACAAAGAAACTAGATTATATAGAGGTCGGACTATTTTTAGTCGACAAACAAAGAGGCAAGGCTAGCTATAAGCTTAGCCTACCTAAAGATACTAGGATATACCTAGTGTTCTATATCTTACTCCTAGAACTAGTAGACCCGAACTCTACGCTACAAATAACGTTCTACTTCAAACTATAGGAAGACGACGAATTCGAAGTCGAGAAGGTCCTAGAAAAACGAGGTTAGCATTACCTCGTTAAGTAGAAGGGCTACCTAGAGTTAGACAATACCTAGGAACCTAAGGAACATCTTACCTACTATATAGAAGAACTTCGGAAGTTCCAGTAGGGCTACACGAAATCGACTACTAGATCTTAGGTCTCGATTATCTCCTACGAAGGATTAGGCTACGAACTCGGAACCTCCGGGATGTCGATACTGTATCCGGGGACGCCCTAGACAAAAGCATCCTAGCTAGAAGGACTTATTATTAATCGATTATCCTAAGGCGCAGGCTCGAATAACGGAAGATCGAGTTCCGCTATAAACTCCTCCGTCTCCTACTCCGCAATACTACGCTCTTTAACGGTAACCGCTTCGTCGGCACGACGACTGTTCTAGTCTAGCTAACGATATAGCCGCATCTCCTTCGCTAACGCCTCGCTTAAACGACTCTAAGCATCCATTACTACAGATTACGTAGCTACCGTCGCCGCGCGCGCTTTATTAATTCTAGAAACTAAGGACTTCCGCTCTCTTACTAACTTCGAGAACTTATTCAACGTTACCCGGATGTCGCAATCCGAGAAATTCGAACGGTTACATTCGTTGTACCGACTACTCCGAACGTGGACACGGTATATCTTCTTGTTAACCCTGCAATAGTTGCAAACGGTTAGTATAATATCGCCGTACTCGTTAATGAAACTAGTAAGTATAATTCGACGCTCGCGGGACGACTTATACTTACGAACTCTAGAAGGCATCGTTAGAGAAAGAGCGAATACGAACAATAGAATAAATAAGCTTAGGGACTAAGCTAGGCTAGAAGGGGGATAGTATTACGAACATCGTAGTACATAACGCGGAAGACTCCGCACGAGCAACTTACTCTATTAGGCGTCCGTCTTAGCGTATAGAGCAAAACTAGTTACGTAACTAGGTTTGCTCTATTGCTCTACTGCTCTATAGTTATAGAGTATATAGAGTATATAGAGTAGGACAACGAGACACGAATCTCCTTTGTATATATCGCGATAGATCTCTATATAGGCAGTTCGTGTTTAACTTATGTTTCAATCTAACTAAAAGGTCTTCGTATACTAACGCTTAGTAATTCACTTAGAGAGGTTTATTAGGTTCTACTAACATAGAGAGAAGTATTCCTACACCCGTGTCTTAATACTAACTAAGCCTACCGAGCTCTGCTACGTCGAGACGACTTTGTCGGATCGTAACAAAAGACTCGGGGTTTTTACCCGTTAAAGGGTTTCCTTTCTCCTAAAAATAGTATATACGGGCTCGCTCTCGTAAGGAAAGGACATCGTAGATAGTATCCTAATAGTATTCCGCGGAGAGCGTAGGTTTTAATACGGAGCGTACGCGGAACGAGCTCCTTATCCTTAAGAGGTAATCTCTAAAGGTATCCGCTTATCTATTCTATATAGGCGGTTTCTAATCTCTTAGTCCCGCTACTTTACGTCCGGAGTTTACTATATTCTACGCGGAGAACCTTTCTATTAGCGTCCTTATAAGGACTAATAGGGGAACTTCCTCCGGTATAGTAGCGCTTACGGGCGCCGCTTAACGTCTAACGGCCTCCGATTGTTCGAGGGCGGTACGAGTACTCGCTAGCTCGGCTTCTATATACTGTTAGCGCGCGTATAGCTATTCGACAATACGCTACATCTTAGCGTTCGTCGTTCCCTACTTAGGGCTATCGTTCCCCGAGGGTTCCGCGTCGGTAGCCGGCGTAAGGCCTACGAAAGACGAATCTCTGTTTATCTTAATCTAACTCAATATCACGGGTAAACAACGTATATACTAAAGTTCGATGTATATTTAGTATTTAATAAGTTAGATAAAGGAAGGAGAGAACTATTAGCCGTACCCTAATAAGGAAGAGTCGGGTACTAAGGCCGAGTATAGGCCGAGCCTATACCTTAAACTAAGGCTCGCCCTTTACATTATTAAATAATAGTTCGATTAGGTTGTAATCCGGTAAATATAGAGGTAGGTATTCGATACTTACTCTATAGGCAGCGACTAGTATTAGAAGCCGAGTATCTAGGTAGATGCTATAGTTGTCTATTATAAGGCTCTAGCCTAGTACCGTATACGGAAGTACATAGTTAGATAGCTACTCTACGAATAGCTCTCCGGTAATACCTCCTTAGATAATTAGCGGATCTAGTAGATATCTAGTTACTACTATAGCCGGTAGTACTAACTAGCGCTCGGATTGCTTAAGCTCCTACTACTATCGTAAGGTACTCTATAAGGGGACTAGCCGTACTTACGCTAGCTAGTCCGCTTACTAGTAGTACTCTCGTCGATAAATATTAGCTACTCCTAGGACTAGATAGTAGCCTTACCTATCTACGTATCCCTTAGTACCTAATTACGCTATAGAGCTATACGTTAAACTACCTTCCGCGAGTATTTAGTACGGCTAAGAGTCCTATAGACGGTACTCTCCGAGATAGCTACTCTAAATTCGTCGAAGATAAACTAGGCTACCTTATTAAGGTATACGGTTAGTCTATTATCTACGTAATCTAGTATACGCTACTCTTACTCTTAATTAAGTATCCTTAGAGCCCCCCTTTTTACGACTAACGCTACTAGAGCGTAGGGCTAGCTAATCGTTTTCTAATACCTCCTAATATAATAGACTATCTTACGGTTAATACTATACCTCGCCGTAAGAGCTAGGTTTAAGGCGTCGCTATATATAAAGGCGACGGTAAGGAGGTATAGCGTCTAGTTAGATAGCCGGCTTAGTATAGTAGAGGAGGAGTAGGCGCGAGCGGCGGTAGTAGAGTAAGAGTAAGAGTAAGAGTAAGAGTAAGAGTAAGAGTAGGAGTAGGAGTAGGAGTAGGCGTAAGGGCGGTAGCGGCGGCGGCGGCGGTAGAGTAGGCGCGAGGGCGGCGGGGGGTCTATACGGTAGCGACGGTAATAAGTATACACCTTATAATCAATATAAACTCTAAATCACTACTAAAATATAGCTTTATCGACGGCGCTAGCGATAGAGTAAGAAAATAAGGTATTTACCCGCTAAGCCTTCTTTTTTACTATAGCCGACCCCGCAAAAACTGGAAGCTGACTTAGAGGCAAGGGATTGTGCAAGCGATAGTAAGGCTGAAGATTGAGGTGTGGTCGTTGTCGCCGCCCTTTCCGCACCCTACCCGCACCCCGCGGTCCCGGCCCGCCAAGCCAGACCTGACGTCTTGTTGTATCGGGCGCCTGGAAACATTGACGGCATTTACCAAGCCTCGTTGAACCATCCACGCACCACCAGCTACTGATCCAGACTTCGCTGAACTCGCCTGATCCTTCTTCACCGCCAACATGTCGAACACCGACTTCCTTGGCCGAGCCATCGACGTGGTGAAGAAGGCGATCGAGCAGGACACCGGCGGCGAGTATGAGAAGGCCTACCAATCTTACTACAGTGCGCTCGAGCTCTTCATGCTCGCGCTCAAGTGGGAGAAGAACGCCAAATCCAAGGACATGATCCGTGCCAAAGCTGCTGAATACATGGACCGCGCGGAGAAGCTCAAGAACCACCTCGCGGACCAGGACAAGGGCAACAAGCGGAAACCGGCGGCCATGGGTTCCAACGGAAAGGCGGCGAACGGATCCGGCAAGGGCAAAGAGGATGAGGATGACGAGCAGGATCCCGAGAGCAAGAAGCTGAGGGGCGCATTACAAGGCGCGATCTTGACAGATAAGCCGAATATCAAATGGGAGGATGTAGCGGGGTTGGAGGGCGCGAAGGAGGCGCTGAAGGAGGCCGTGATATTACCCATCAAGTTTCCGCATCTATTCACCGGGAAAAGGCAGCCGTGGAAGGGGATACTGCTGTATGGGCCGCCCGGGACGGGCAAGTCGTACTTGGCGAAGGCGGTGGCGACGGAAGCGAACAGTACATTCTTCAGCGTCAGTTCGTCAGATCTCGTCAGCAAATGGATGGGTGAATCAGAAAGGTCAGTCATTTATGCCACTCATGTGCACGGCACGGCTAACAAAAAGGCAGGCTAGTGAAGCAGCTCTTCAACCTCGCCCGTGAGAACAAACCCAGTATCATCTTCATCGACGAGATCGACGCCCTCTGCGGCCCTCGCGGCGAAGGCGAGTCAGAAGCGTCACGGCGCATCAAGACCGAGCTCCTCGTGCAGATGGATGGTGTAGGGCGGGACTCGAAAGGCGTACTGATCCTTGGCGCGACCAACATCCCCTGGCAACTCGATGCAGCGATACGGCGTCGCTTCCAACGACGAGTGCATATCTCCTTACCAGATCAGCCAGCGCGGATGAAGATGTTCGAGCTGGCGGTGGGCAGCACACCATGCGAACTGAAGGGCGACGATTACCGGACGCTGGCGAAGTTGTCGGAGGGCTACTCGGGGAGTGACATCAGTATAGCGGTGCAGGATGCGCTGATGCAGCCGGTGCGGAAGATTCAGACGGCGACACATTACAAGAAGGTTCGCTTGAGAACAGATAACCCGTGAGATGTGCGGCTGACGTGCACGACAGGTCCAAGTAGACGGCCAGGAGAAGCTGACACCGTGCTCACCTGGCGACTCGGGCGCTCTCGAGATGAACTGGACGGAGGTCGAGACCGATCTGCTACTGGAGCCGCCATTGCAGGTGAAGGACTTCATCAAGGCCATAAAGAGCGCGAGACCGACAGTCAGCGGCGAGGATCTCCATCGGAACGAGGACTGGACGAAGGAGTTCGGCAGCGAAGGTGCATAAGTCTTTTCGAGCGATGGTATCATGGCGTGGCGTGGTTGGCGTTCGCCGGCGCTTGAGCACACAGCTTGGCTAGGTTGGCCGGCATGAATTAAGGGGGGGGGCGCATGCTTGTGAGATGATACCGGTACGTGCTATGGTACATACAGTCCAATCTGAATTCTGAGACCGTTACAGCATCACCTTTGCTACCCCAATCTTGCCCCCATCACCTCACGCGGCCAATACCGTAGCCCTGCGTAGTAAGCTCGACGCGAGGCAACTTGCCACCTCTTGGCTCACACGCAGCATTCTGCGACCTCTGCGCGTGTGCTTCGTGTTGCTATCGGGAGCAACGAGCTGGGAGGGCGTTCAAGTCATGAGAGGCAGCTGTCGGGCTTGCGTGGATCACGTCGCGCCCTGGCACGGACCCGAAAGCCATTGCTGTACTCATGATGCAGCCCAAGTCTCGTCATCGCCTCCTACTCGCCAAGAACCTCCATACCCCGCCATAGCCTCGTAGAAACGCCACATAGTATGCGAGTCCCCACACGGCGCCTCCCAGATGGGCTGCATGCCCAATCCGACTCGTCTCGGAATGCAGAAAGTAGGAATCGAATGCCAGGTATCCCGCCGTCACCGCCCACAACGGCACCGGTACAGGGATGAACATGAAGTTGACAGCCGCGGTCGGCATCAGACACGACACCGCCGAACCCACTCCCATCACGATGCCGCTGGCGCCCAACGCCGCCTCGCGAGCCCCTTGCCGTCCTTGCCTATCCTTCGTCGCAAGCCAGGCGGCGGACCCGGCGAGACCGCTACCTAGCGAGAGGGCGAGAAGGTGGAAAGCGCCGATGCCAGGGAACCACGACAAGCCCGATGCGAAGCTTCGGAAGGCCAGCATGTTGAACCCGAAGTGCCACAGCGCGGTGTGCGAGAAGGCGGACGTGATGACAGTCCAGAGCCGGCCATCACGGACGTTGGCCCAACTGAGAGTGAAGTTGGCGTACATCCGCTGCGTGAGGCGCTGGTCCTTGGTCTCCTTCGCGTACTGCCAGCCCGCGAAGACGGCGGTGTTGAGGCCGATGATGAGCCACATGGCGGGGATGGCGGAGGTCTGCCTGCCCCATGGTGGCCCGGAGCCTCCACTGTATGAGCGAATGATATTACGGGTGAAGTAGCTGTCTGACATCTTCGGGGTGGCGCGTCTGGGAGCGGCCTGGAAGAGTGACGGACGGACGCGTCGAAGTGTATGGTAGAGGCGCATTTCGCCACTTGACCACAGCGTCCAAGCAAGGGACGACGCCGATGCAAGGAGCTCCCGCGATCCAGAGATCTCGCGTGCTTGTGACAACCTTGAGGTGGATGCGAAGGTGAGGTCCCGGGTTGCTGCGGGGGTGCCTGAGGGGCGCATCTCCGCGTGCATGCCAATGCGGAGCTCTCTCTGTCTCGCAGCACATGCGAACAATTGCACCTCTCCCACACTCACTCCCTTCCACGCTCACACCTCAGCACACTCGAGCACTCGCCGCACACTGCCGTAGCGCGCAGCCAGTATCGCACGCCAAGCCTGCCGCCCCCTATCTAGCCACCTGAGAAGCAGCCCCACCTGGCCATCACCTACAATCATACTGCAGCCGCCGTACCGGGCATTACCAGATCTTCCCACCCAAGCGACTGTGACTGTTGCGCTCAGTCCACGGACACCCGACGTGCCTCTGTCAATCACCTGAAATTGAGCTCGCGCGCCGGTAGCTCCTGCCTGTCTGGGCAAAATCCGCGCCTGAAGCAAGTCTGAGTCTTCACACCCGCCGACATGGCCTCCGAGCTTGTCAGCAGGCTCGAGGGCACCACACTGAACGACGGCGCGGCGAATGAGGATTGTCGAGCAGGCCTCAGGCAGCCTGCACGGGACAACAGGGTGCAGACGGAAGATGTCACTAAGACGAAGGGCCTGGAGTTTGAGGACTTCTACCTGAAGCGGCCATTACTCATGGGCATCTTTGAGGCGGGGTTCGAGAAGCCTTCGCCAATCCAGGAGGAGACCATACCTGTCGCGCTCACTGGGCGAGATGTCTTGGCGCGCGCAAAGAACGGCACCGGCAAGACTGCCGCATTTGTGATACCCACGCTGGAGCGGATCAACCCGAAGCTGGACAAGACGCAGGCGCTGATTCTGGTACCCACACGCGAGCTGGCATTGCAGACCTCGCAAGTCTGTAAAATGCTCGGCAAGCATCTCGGCATCAATGTCATGGTGACCACGGGCGGCACCGGACTGAAAGACGACATCATTCGCTTGAGCGAGCCCGTACATATCATCGTCGGCACGCCCGGCCGCATCCTCGATCTTGTTTCCAAAGGCGTTGCAGATCTCTCGGCAGCCACCACATTCGTCATGGACGAAGCGGACAAGCTTCTCTCCCCCGAGTTCACCGTCACCATCGAGCAATTGCTCCAGTTTCATCCCAAGGACCGACAAGTCATGCTCTTCTCCGCCACCTTCCCCATCATCGTGAAGTCTTTCATGGACAAGCACATGCACGAGCCGCACGAGATCAATCTGATGGACGAGCTGACACTGCGAGGCATCACACAGTACTACGCGTTTGTCGAGGAGAAGCAGAAGGTGCATTGCTTGAACACGCTGTTCAGCCGGCTCAATATCAACCAATCCATCATCTTCTGCAACAGCACCACGCGCGTCGAGCTTCTCGCGAAGAAGATCACCGAGCTTGGCTACTCCTGCTTCTACTCCCACGCCAAGATGCTGCAACAGCACCGCAACCGCGTCTTCCACGAGTTCCGGAATGGCGCCGTGCGGAACTTGGTGTGCTCCGACCTCCTCACCCGCGGCATCGACATTCAGGCGGTGAATGTGGTCATCAACTTTGACTTCCCGAAGAACGCGGAGACGTACCTCCATCGCATTGGCCGGTCCGGTCGGTTCGGCCACCTGGGTCTGGCGATCAACCTCATCAATTGGGAGGACCGCTTCAACCTCTACCGCATCGAGGAGGAGCTGGGCACGGAGATCGAGGCGATACCGGCGTCCATCGACAAGAGCCTGTACGTGTACGACTCGCCCGACACCATCCCGCGACCGATAAACACCGCCCCACAGCAGCGGGAGCAGCAGCAGAGACTGCTGCAGGAAGGCCGGAGACAGCAAGGCAACGGCGCCGACCTGCAGGATCCGGCGAACCGCACAGGGGGGTATCGCGGTGGGAGGGGTGGTGGGAGGGGCGGTGGCTTCCGGGGTCCGCCGCGGGAGCCGAGTGCGCAGGCTGGGAATGGCTTCCAGGGCCAGCAGAGGCCGCCGGGCGGGTTCCAGCAGCGCCCGCCACAGCAAGCCGTGCAGCAGTCCGCTGCTCAGGCATAGCGAGCCCGCGTTTCATGTGACGCGCGATGCTTCAGGATTGTACATGGCGTTATTGGAGTTCTACCAGCGCGGCGCTGGCCGGCCGGCGCGCCCGAAGGGCTGGGCGGATGATGCTCCTGTACGATTGACGACCGGCCGGCTCTTATGTCCCGGCAACCTCCTCGACTCTCATACTCTCGGGTCACCAGACCCGCACTCTCGATTCCCACGCTTCAAAGTCACCCCACAGACGACCACGGCACTGCCATACTCGATCCTGCCGTCCCCACGGGATCACCGACAAGCAGCGAACCCCAGCTTCGACGCTCGACAAGCCCCGCCAGACCTTCGCAAAACATGGGCACAGCAACGCACCTCTGCCTCGACACACGTTGATCACGTCCTCTTCACTCATTCAGGAGACAGCCCGATCAGTCCGGATACCCACGCCAATGCCTCTCGTACCGCAGTCGACCGCCGACACAAGCCCACACACACAACGCGGCCGCTAGAGAGGGGGATGGAAAGGGGTGCCGGTGCAAGGAAAGATGTGGCGGAGGCGATACGTGCAAGATAGCTAGCTAGTGCGCAATGGCCAGCTTACGTCTCCGTCCCACCTTACCCTAGTCGTGCGTTGGTCCGGGAGTACGAGTGTGTCCCATTCCCGTATCGTGCGTCTTCGCCAGAAGACTCTGCTGGGTGCTTGAGTCGCCGCCGCGAGCAGTCATGCCCGTCATGGTGCTGCTGCTGCTGTTTGGTGGCGTGCAGCCTACGTACAGGTCACGGTCGTGGGCAGCTCGTCATAGACATGCCTCGGGCACTCACGAAGACGCGCAGGCGGAGGTTTGAGGTGAGCAGTTCATGTAGTGTTGTAGGGTCCTCCGAGTGGCTTGGGCGCGCGCAGCCATCCATCTGCGTCCGTTGGGGGTAGGCCTGTATGTCGTGTCACGGGGCCACTGGATAGGGTATCGGCGCAGGTCGAGGACGGTCAGGTGAGCAG
>JAWDJV010010078.1:0-10273 GCA_033119285.1 Teratosphaeriaceae sp. CCFEE 6253
GGCAGCGGGATCACATCCGGGGCCCTTCGGTCTTGACTCGGGTGCATATCCGCGGGGTCCGTGGGGCAAGACCCGGGTTATTGCCGACAGCTCCGGTATTCAACCGCATGCTCGTGCGGAATGGTACCTCAGATGTGCAGCCGCCGCGACGAGGACGGAGGTCTTGGCTGTGTCGAGAGGTACCAAGGTCAGCCTCCTGAGGCAGTGATGACGGTGGCGCTATCTGTACAGGTATTTAGACAAGCATATCAATACAACATGTGAAGTGTGGCACACGGATCCGGCCTGCGTCTCGGCGAGACAGCCGGGTATGTGCAGATGGCGCCTGGCCGGGCAAGGGGTCGCTGTATGCAGGACTGAGCGGTCGGGTCTGTGTTCTGTGCCTGATGCTCCGGAGAAGCTTCCTCTGCCAGACGGCGAGGCCGCCCGTGGTGACGGCGCAGTCGGGATGCCCCCCCGCTGGCAGGGACCAGAAGCGGCTGCCCCAGATGGTCTGCACGGAGCAGATCGGCGTCGACGGCGTCCCGTGGCCCAGATCCTGAGTCGAGATCCCTCATCTATACAACCCACTCATCTCGCCCCGCCTCTCAGCCTTCCACCTCCTCTCTCTTGACCTTCTCCACCCCGTCCCCGATCCGCTTCGCCCTCTCCTCGTCCTCAGCGCTCAACTCGAACCGCCGCATGCGCGACACGATCCGCTCGTCCAGCGCCATGGGCTCAATCCACACGCCCTCCTCCCCTTCCTTCCGCGGCTGCCACGTCGTCTTCCACCACTCCTTCTCCTCGTGCGCGAGGACCTGAGTCGCCTCCGACTGACTTGCTCCCCCACCACCACTTGCCGCAGACCCAGCGTCGTGCTGCGGAGCTTCTGCAGAGCTTGAAGGCAGACTACTGAAGCCCCGATGCGAGGACGCGAGGACGGCGGCCGCGACGTCGCGGCCGACGGTGTCTGCCAGTCTTCGGCGGGTGAGGAAGCGGTAGATGCGGATGGGCGTGTTGCGGATGCCGAGGAGGTGCGGGAAGGGGATCGCGGTGCTGGGGCCGACGATCTCGGGCGCGGAGGCGGAGATCTGGGAGGAGGCGTAGGCGGCGGGCGCGATGTAGGGGGGCGGGTTGCGGGGTTTGGGTTTTTCTTCTGCTTCTTTCGGGACTTCGTCTGCGAATGGTGGGTCCGCGGCCGGGGACGCGTCGTCGGATGGCTGTGTTGCTGGTGAAGTTGTGTCGGCTGGCAAGCTGGCAGCCAATACCTCCACTGCACCCTGTGCAGGCGCGTCTCCCAGAGATGCCCGCCCGGGTACGTGCTCCTGCTGCATCTCTTCACCACCTAGCGGCGCAGCTACCACCGGCTCCTGCGCCGGCCCCAGCCAGCCCTCGTGCATACCCCGGACATACTCCTTCCACGTGTTCCTGCCCACGATCAAATCCCCACCCACACCGAGCCAGTCCTCCGTCCCCGTCTTAGTCCTCATCTCCGCGACCGGATCCTCATCCTCCTCCCCAACCGCCGCCTCCCCTCGCCTTCTCCTCTTCCTCCGCGCCCTCTCCGCCGTCTTGAACCGCACATCCCCCTCCTTCCTCCCCTCCACCACATCCCAATCCATCGCCCCCGCAACCAGAATCGGCTTGATGTACTCGTGGAAATGCTCTCTCGCGCTTCTCAGCCCGTCGCCAGGCGGCGCCGAGAGGTAAATCGTGAGTCGTCGCGGCATGAGCTTGGTGTCCAGCGGTTGGCCCGCGAGGTGCGAGACGGCATCGCACCATTTCTGCTTGGCCAAGCGAGTATGGTACTTGTCGTAGGCGACGGCCGAGGCGAAGGAGCCGGTGATGGCGAAGAAGATGGACCAGTTGCGGGAGGGGAGGCGGAGGCGGGGGAGCCCTTGACAGTCGTATCAGCTACTTGTGGGGTTATGGGGGGTGTATAGCTGATCTCACCCATCATCCTAAACACTGGGTTCCCGTCCGCCATGGGCTTCTTGGGCACCGTGGCGGAGGTGTTGACGCCGATGCCATCTTTGCTCGGGACGGCGGGGGTCGCAGCGGCACCAGTTGCGGGCTGAGCAGGAGGTGCGCTCGAGGGTTCAGACATGAACGATATGGGACTTCGAGGGTGATCATGTGCCAAATGTTTCGCAGGGAGAAAGCTGGGACGGAAGGCTTCCGTCTCCCGCGGCAAGACTTCCTCAACTCCACTCTCAAGCTCACTCAGTCACACCTTGCAAACTCCGTGCGTTGCACAGAGCAGGCCATACATACGCGCGCCGGCGCCTGCAACCATTCTCGTGGTACCTGGAAGAACTCATGACGCGATTGCATCGCCCCCAAGCTCCTGAGATGATGATGTTTGCCTTCAGATTCTTGAAGGCTGAACAAACAACATGTAGCGTCAATGAGCAAAGGAGCGGCTTCTCAAGCAACCAGGAGACCATCGGAGCGCTTTGTACCTACCATAAGGCAAACGACCGCCTCAAAGGCCATCACCTTCGTGGTGTGCGCATCTCCTCATGAACAGCGATCTGATCCGAAGAGTGCGCGCCTTGCAGTCGACCCGTCTGGGGGATGTATCTTCGATGTTCCGTTTGCACTTCACGCTCATTGGCAGCGTATCACATGTGCACTCATATTGCCGTATTGAAGCTCGATGACGTGTAAATAGGTTCCCGCACCCGCCCGCGTACTCGAGTCTTTCCTCAAATACCCACTCGCGGAACCTCTGGACTCTCTGCAAACATC
Organism: Teratosphaeriaceae sp. CCFEE 6253; assembly: GCA_033119285.1. NCBI lineage: Eukaryota > Fungi > Ascomycota > Dothideomycetes > Mycosphaerellales > Teratosphaeriaceae > Teratosphaeriaceae sp. CCFEE 6253. The sequence goes on from JAWDJV010010078.1 coordinate 2,731, forward strand.
GGCGAAATTGCATCGCGAGTGCAACACGGGTCACTGAACCGGACAAGGCGCACTCAACCACCATGGTGCTGGGCAAGAGAAAGCGCGCTGGCGCGAGCCGACTCGACACATTCGCTACGCAGCTGATAGCAGACGACACCAAGCTCTCCTTCTTCGACCTCCCGGCCGAGATCCGTGTCGCCGTCTACGGGCTCGTATTCAATAGTACAGGCGGTTTCCACCTCTCACGGGACCCCAAATGGAAGTCACAATTGGCCTCGACATCGAGACTCGGACGCGCCAATAAGCAGATCCGGGTAAGGAACCCATGGGTGCAACCCCTGAGGAACGTCCGATAAAATCCGCTGACCTAGCTACGCATCACTCCATAGTCCGAATTCCTCGCCGCCGCCGCCCAATACGCAGATATCACCACGACAGTTGTGGGGCTAGATTTTGCCCACATTGTCACTTTCCTCAACAAGCACTCCGACGCCGAGCTTAACACGTTGCCCACGTTCGCCAAAGCCGCTACGCCCTCAGGCCGCTCGTTCACCATCAAGCTCATGCCCGCTGTTGGCCTGCACACAAGCTTCAAGGCCCCCCCCGAGGAAAAGGGTCTTGCGCGCTGGCTGAACCGCACCCGGCACCCGAGGAAGCAGGGCGCGAATATCCGGTACGCGTACGTGGCGCACGAGTCCGCCGTACGCCGCACCAGAACTACCGCAAATCGGGGCACGTTGCAGTGGATGAAGCGGGTGTGCGTGCGGCAGAGTGAGGCAATACGGACACGGGGTGAGATTCCGGGCCGCGAGGAGCACACGGCGAGGCAGCGGGAGGAGTTGGCGCGGATCAGGGACGCCATAGCGGCGAAGTGAGGCCTGGGGGCTTGGGCCGCTTAGCGCGATTGTGTCTCGGCGCTCGGATGTGTGTTAAGGCAGGAACTCGGGGGCGGCAGTCCACACCTGGTGAGTAAATTGCTCTCGCTGTCATACCGCTATTGCGTCCACAGTGTGGCTCAACGTGACGGGCTGGCGCTTCAGGATCTGCAGGTGAGCTTCTGAGGACCCGCTCCCGTCTCTCACGCCTTCATGCCAACAGGACTGTCAGACCAGGCTCGAGGCGTCGAGTATCATCCACGGGCCTAATCCGAGGCACTGAACACAAACGATGATACCTGAGTCTGCGGGCGGCATTGCTGAATCGAACCCTTGTCCTGCACCGTGGGCCCGGCCATGCAGGGTACGCGTTGGAGCCTCTTCCTTTCAATCAAGCAAGCGATAGATTGCGGAACTTCATCTCTGGGGTACGGCCCATCGTCGTCTGGACTGCACTGTGCATCCACGGCAGTCATTCCGCTCTTTCCCGTTCGTTCTTTCCTGATGTGAAAGTCGGGTGGTTGGATCACATGTGATATTCGCAATCCCACTTCGATACTTGATGACGTATAAAACAGTTCCCACCGCCGTCGGATACTTCACCTTCGAACGGTGTCATAAACTTTCTGCTGGTAACACACCTCCTCGGACATATACAAGAACGATCCGAGCAACGAAAGGAGACCCATACATCAACCTCACCTACGATGGCACTGGGCAAGAGGAAGCGCGCCGAGCTCGAAGCCACTACAAAGCTCAACACCTTCGCCACGCAACTGAAGGCAAACGCAGACAAGCTCTCCCTGTTCGATTTGCCGGCGGAGCTTCGCACCGGCATCTACGAGTACGTCTCGGCCAACACGAGTGACGTCTACCTCTCGCCGCGCACCAAGACGCTCGTGCCGAGATCCGGGCTCGTGCTCGCGAACAAGCAGGTCCGCAGCGAGTTCCTCGCCGTCCAGGTCTTCCACCCGGAGATCACGACGACCGTCGTGGGCTTCGACTTCGGCCATGTGATCACCTTCATGAACAAGCAAGCGAGGTTCAATCACAAGACCACACCCGGCTTGGCCAAGGATGGTCTCTCTCCCCAGTTCATCGAGATCAAGCTCCTGCCTCCGCGAGATGTGGTCATGATCTGGGAGCGCGAGGACGCGGGCAAAGTCCTCGATCGCTGGGTCAGCCGCATCTCCCGGCCAAAGAAGAAGGGCGACAACAACATCGAGTGCTCCGCCCGTTACATGTTGCACGAATCCTTCGCGCGCAGTTCAGGAGCGTCGGGGGGTCTGGAGTGGATGCTCTCGGCGTGCAGAGGGCTCTTGGATGATTTGGACTACGAGTCTGACGGGGTAGAGAGCGAGGACGAGGATTGGGAATTGGAGGCCCAAGGGACCGAGCTGAGGGTGATGCTTCAGGCATTGACGAGCAAAGCATGAGTGAGCGGGCGGTGGGAAAGGCTGTCGGGAGCACTGACGTAGATGGAATTGTGAGCGTGATGGGACAGAGACGTTGGCGTGTTGAGGAGGAGAAGACTGGCGATGCAGCTGATCATTGTGCCGCAGATCACAAGGACGACCTGGGGGACGATGCAGGGCAGGCCAGGAGGTTCCAGGGAGCCGACGGAGATCATCGAGGCTTGGAAGCGGGAAGTCACCCCGGATGAGACACCATGGACGATGCGTTGCGGATACTGGGGCCGCTGATCCAATGAGGATCAGGGATGGGCTGTTTATTTGCAAAGTGCTGTCGGTGGGCAAGACCAATGGCTTGCTTGAGACTCCTCGCAGGGACAGCATTCCGCAGAGCAATTACAAGTCATCAAAGCACGGCGCTGATTGCGTATCGCATTCTCAAGGCGAGTCTGCGTTGAGCCAGACCGACTTTATCAGGACATGACCCGATGCCAGCACTTACCCATCCCTCAACGACCACCACTATGACCTTAACACATCGTTGACATGTGCGTGTGTAGCGCATACTTCGACGACCTAGAGGCACATTCACTACACGGTCCCGGCCCACGATCTCGCCCGAGTTCATCGACATTCACAACGAGTCCACGCTAGTGCGCACGCCGACTGCTGGCGTTGAGGGCGGGGGGAGATGGTAGCGCGGCGCCTTGATTTCTTGACGAGAGTGACGAGGGGGGTGAGATGGGCGAGATGGTGGAGATGGGCGAGGTCGGCGTGGCGTTGCGTTGTTGGAGCGGCGGGTGGTGGTCTGCTGCTACTCTTTGCTGTTGGATCCACTGCTACCGAGCTTCGAGTCCCCGGCAATGAACAGACACAGCTCAATCTTCCGCGGGCCTACACATAGAGTATCAAAGCCAAAAAGCCCGTGGCCAGGTGCATGACTCTCAATATCTGTCTCGAGACGCTATGCACACCCTCTACAAAAGTATCTATAGCCGCCGCCGTGGCCCTCCGGAGCTTGGTAACGCTGCGCTCACTTTTGACCTCCTGAACCCCCTTCTCTCCATCAGCTTTGCTTAAAGACCGTCGCCTCCGGCCACCTTTCCCGTGCCTCGGCCACATACGCCTCCCTCGCCTTGTCCTCCACCCCGATCTCGCCGAGCACCCGCAGACCCTCTTCCGCATCGCCAATACTCGTCCCATCCGTCCCCAGCGTCGTCTGCAGATCCTGAGCGCTCTTCGCCTTCGCCTCGCTAGACTCTGGCTGCAATGCATATCGTGCCCGCACAACGCCCTGGACGTGCGAGGCCGAGTCCTTGTGCGTGGCGAAGTACGCCTCATTGTGCTCCTCGACCGACCTTCCCGAGAACTGCTGCAGGAACTCCGAGTCGATAACTTCCTTGACCTTCTCCGGCAGAGGCTCTTCCAGCTTGTCGAGCGCGAGCCGGAGTCGACAGCCCTGCTCGTGCAGCTTGGGGTGCTCGGGATCGATCGCGCGGATCGCCAGGAGGCACTTGAGGGCCGGGAGATACTTTTCTGTATGAAAGCCGTCAGCATATGCGCCCCTCACCAACACAGCAGGGTTGGAACTCACTCCGCCGCACATACACCTCGAACCCAGCAATCTGCCCATCAACATTTTTTGGGCTCATCTCCAGCAGCGGCGTGAGATACTTCACCGCCTCCTCCAACGGCCGCTCCCCCGTGGTCCTCAACAGCTCCACGCCCAACGGATCCGCGTCCTCCTTCTTCACCTCCGCATCGTCCTCCTTCTTCGCCGGCTGCGCCTTCTTGGCCGCCGCGGCTTTCCGCTCCGCCTCCGCCTTCTCCGCCTCCCGCTTGGCCTTCTTGGCCGCTTTCTTGCGCTCCGCCGCGCCCTCGGCCGACTCGCCGTTCGCGTTGCCGCCCTTGACCAATAGCGGCTGATCGAACAGCAGACAATACAGCCGGATCGCCGACAGCGCCGCGCGGGTGAAGAACGGGTGCTCCCGCAACCGATCCTCCCACCGGATCATATCCACATACGCCCGCACCATCCCCTTCCGCAAACTGAACGAGTGGAAATCAAACTGGTCGTCCTCCCACGCCACAAAGACATCGTACACCGCCCGGAACCGCTTGAGCGCGAGACTGATGCGCTCCTGCCGGAGGTACGCCTCGCCGCCCTCGGTGATGAACCAGACGCACTGCATGTCCAGCAGGTCCCCCAGGGGCCCGCCGATGGCCTCTTTGCGCGTGAAGAGGCCCATGGTCGCGACCGCGTCGTCGTGCTGCCCGTTGCGGAGCTGGTACTTGGCGCACTTGGTGTTGATGTAGCGGTCCTTGAGGTCCATCTCCCGGGCGGCGTTCATGGCGGCGGAGGCCTCGGCGATGGCGCCGGCGTGCTTGAGGATGCGGGCGCGGGTCATGTGGTAGGTGTAATCCGTCTCGGAGGGGTGGAGTTCGATGGCGCGGTCGATGAAGGTGCGGGCTTTGCGCAGATCGCGGGAGAGGTGGTAGTCGTAGTGCTGGGCGAGGAAGTAGTTGACGCTGAGCTGCCAGGTGGTCGATGGATCGGGTTTGCTGGGCTTGGTGGGGTGAGAGCCGTCTGCGCTGCCGTTGGCTTCGAATGTCTCGGCGCTGCCGTTCATCTGCGGCTCTTCTGTCAGGTAGCCCTCGACCAGCTCGCAGATCGTCTGCATCTTCTCCGGGTCGGAGTAGAGCTGCTTAACGTTTGCAAAGGTGGAAGGCACGCCCTTCTTGAGCATGCGCCGCAGGTACTTGTCCGCATGACCCCGGAACGCATCGCCTTGCTTGAAGTCCAGCGGCAGTCGTCGCGGCGCATCCAGCCTTGCACTCTGCTGCGCCCAGCTGTGGTACATCTCCCCGAGCTTCTGCCAGTCCTCCTGCTTGCTCGAGTCCAAGCCCAACGACTTCTCTAGCCCCTCGTAATACTCCCGATGCTCCGCGTTCCGCTTCAGCAGCTTCGTGTACGCCTCCTTCGCCTCCTCTTTCCGGTTCAGAGCCAGCAGATACTGCGCCCGCATCTCCATGACCGCCGTCTTGTCCAACGCCATCTTCGCAATCGAGTCCACATGCTCCAGCGCCCGACTCATATCCCCCCGCTCGGCAATGATGGTATTCTTGTACAGCACCGCCTCGGCATGCTCCATATCACTCCGGCTCGGCGTCTGCCGCATGCTCTCCTCGTACTTCTGCAGCACATCCTCCGCCCCGGCCAGATCGCCCATCATGTGCAGCCCGATGGCCAGCGCGGTCCAGTTCTGCCGGTGCTGCGGCCGCGCCTGCAGCATCGTCCGCCGGGACTGCACGTAGCCCTCGTAGTCGCGCATCTGCACCTGCAGCATCGCCAGATCCCGCTGGATCTGCGCCGAGTCCGGGTCGAGTTTGAGGGCGAAGCGATAGGCTTTGAGGGCTTCCTCGTAGTTGCGCTGGCCGCGGTAGAGCAGGCCGTAGACGTGCCAGCAGACCTGCGACTTCATGGCGTTCTTGAGCGCGAGCTTGCACAGCTCGAAGGCCTCCTCGCTCTTGTTCTGCGAGGAGAGGATGAGGGCCTTCATCGCCTGCGTGTCGCCATGGTTGGGGTGCTTGCGGAGGATCTGCTCGGCGGCCTTGAGACCCTTCTTGTACTGCTTGCTCTCGTAGTTCTGTACGACATGCCGGAACAGCGTCTGCTCCTTGGAAGGAAGCTGCTGGCTGTTGCTCATCCTGACTGTGAGTCGGCGGGTCCGGAGTCGAGCTGTTCAATGCTCAAGAAACCGGGCTTTCGCTGGAGTTCGGCTAATCGGGTTGCAGTCTAGACGGCCATTGCGTATCAAGTAATCAGCTCAATCCGAGCGGTGCACGCAAAGGAGTGTGTCGAAAGCGGTCGATTGTATGGGTGTAAGGTTGCTCGCATGTGCATCCATCAGCGAGCGGAACAGCTCGAGGCTCAAAAGTCCGCGGAAGAGCGGCGCCAAGATTCCGAGACATCACGGTAGAAGGGACGCTCACCTGCAATATATAACGAGAAGCACATGTAGTGGCGAGCTGAAAGGAAGACGCTCTTTGGGGTATCCTAGTCTACTCATACATCTCCACCTTTGATCACACAAACACATTCCCAGCAAGTACCTAGCAGCCTCAGCTCGCCTTCGCCCTTGAGGACTTTCGCTCGCCGGGAATGACAGTCTTCTCCGGCGTCTTTGATGCTTGCTTCGCTACCGTCACCTTCTTGGGTGCAGCCTTCTTGGGTAGTGCACCCGTCTTGGGCGCAGCCGTCTTGCTCTTGGCAACTTTGGCTGGCGGCTCGACCTCTTCGTCCTCGTCCTCGGCTCCACCATTGGCCTGCACTTCGTCGTCCTCATCCTCACTTTCATCCTTGACAGCTTTCGTCTTCTTCGCTGCTCGGGCCTTCCTCGCCCTTGGCTGTACTGCCTCCACCTCTGCCGCAGCCTCAGCTTTCCCCTTCCTCGCACCCCTGACTTTCTTAGTCGCCGGCTTCTCCTCAACCTCCTCAACATCCTCCCCCTCATCCTCATCCTCATCCTTGTCAACCTCCTTCACCTTCCGCTTCCCCCACTTCGCCTTTGCCGGCTTACTCTCCCCAGTCTCCGAATCCACATCCCCTGCCACCGCAGCCGTCTTCCTCTGCACCCCCGGCACGATCGCCGACGTCCTCCCCCCGACCGTCAAATGCACAATCTTCTCTCCACTCGGCAGCACATTCCCCCCCTTCTTCCCCTTATCCCAGCGATACTTCATGAGCCACGTCTCCGGAAACTTACTGCTATCCGCGTTCGTCTCGACAGCCAACGTGCAGACATCCATGAGCGCTTTGTGCAATCGCTCGATCTGGTCCGCGGCAAAGGTATTGCTGTACTGCTCCGGGTGCAGGCGCGCCTGGTACAGGATCTCGTCCGCAACCCAGTTCCCGACGCCGGAGAGGTTGGCCTGGTCGAGCAGGAGGGCCTTGACGGGGACGCGTTTGCGGCCGAGGAGCTGCGAGAGCCAGTCCACCGTCACGATGTCTTTGTCGCGGACAGGGTCTGGACCGTTCTCTTTCAATGGGCTCGCGTTGCGGATCTCGGCTGCGGCGCAGTCGACAAGTCGGATCCGCGCGAGCCGTCGGGCATCTACGAATGCCGCTTCGACCGGTGACCGTTCCTCCCCGTCCACAGTCTCCTTGGCGCACTTGAGGACGAATTTGGCGTACTTGGGCGGCCACTCGACCTCCGCCGCCTTGCCACCCTTCTCCTCAGGCACCTTGGCCTGCTTGTAATACGCCGTCTCCTC
>JAWDJV010010079.1:0-10250 GCA_033119285.1 Teratosphaeriaceae sp. CCFEE 6253
ACGGAGTATGACCGAAATCTATTCGCGGTGTTCTTGTTGTTGTATGCGTTCAGCGCTGCCAGTTCCGCGATCGTCACACCTTGGGCCTGGCTTAGTAGCTGCTGAGGCGTGTCCGCGAGTCCAAGATAGTCCAGCGTCCGGACATCGTTGTCGGCCGTCGAGTCTCGAGGCGAGGATGGCGCGTCGGAGGACCGTATGCTCTGCAACGTGCTCGTCCGGTCTCTGCCCGCCATCCAACTGCTTGCATAAAGCGAAGAGCCGAAGGGACTCGTCCCGCCTAGGAACGTCCGTTGTGGCAGCGACCCGGCTCTCAAGCGTGACAACAATGCAGCGTTACTGGATATCTGTGCTCCAAGACTGGCTTGCTGCTCAGCGGAGATAGGCATGTTCGGCTGGAATAGGCTGCTGGTCGAAGTCGAAGAGGGCCGGCCGGCCTTAGGGAGAATGGAAGCCTGCGAGCTGTGAAGAGAGCTGACTGAAGGGAAACGTGATGGCACAGTCCCTGCACGCGCACGTCTTGTAGAATTTGCGGCTGGCATGGTCGTGTTCGAAGCAGCTCCCGCACCAGCCTGTGCTGCATCGAAGTCTGGAAAGCTGTCGCTACCAGGTGACTCTGGAATTGTCTCGCGAAGAGGCGTAGAGTGGCCACTCCCTGTAGTCGGCGGGCCCCATACCTGGGGCGAAAGGCCTTCTTGTGCCTGTATTTCACGAGCTCTACGATCTGAGTCAGCGACACTCCTTCTTAAGACCCGGTGTCCTGCTCACCTCTTCGGAAACAGCCGACTCCCGCCAAACTCTTTCGATGGTGAGCCAGTATTGGCCCTTCCAATCGCCGCCTGAGCTGCAGCATTGCCAAAACCATTACCCAAAGGATACCGAAGGCCTGATCCTGCAGGCTGCTCGATCGGTGAGTTCGTAGCCGAAGTGTTTGCTGAGCGAATTTGACTTGGGGTCATCGATCCCAAGCCCTCCAAGCTCATCTTGAAGTCGGGGCGCGAAGAAGCCGGCGCCATGATGTGATTATAAAGTGTAGGGATCGTAGGTCAAGAGAGTGTTGTAGATTGTTCAGCTGCCGGGTCGTACAGCTATCGAGAAACTCGCTTCTCAAGACCAGCTTGTAGTGTGTAGTCTCGGGAGCCTCTCCAGATGACGAGCGTCGCAATGTCGCAACAGCGAGTCTCTTTCGCAGGTGGAGCCCTTTGGCAGGAGTGGGCTTCGTATGCCAGCCTTGGCTGCTCGCGTGTCACCACAGCGATCTCTTCCAGGCAGTGCTGGCCGGGTTGGCGACTCGAATCTTCGCTGGCGATCCCGGGTAGCGTATGTGTATGTGGAGGTTGATGTCGGTAGGTAGAGAGTGTGCGAAGCAGTGGATGGGCAACGTCGTCGTCAGCCCGTGTGCTTCCGTCACATTAATTATGGTGCGAGTTTCCAGGCAATAGACAGGTCGCGTGGTACAGTGGCTTGACCTGGCGAAAGAGTAGAGGTGGCCCAATGTTGCTCAGTGCCGCGCCCGAGCAGCAAGAGTGGCGAGAAGAAGTCGAAGGGCTTGGTGGTGGAGGAGAGGTGCTCCGCCGATGGCAGATGGGTCGCACTTCAGGGACCCGCTGGACCCTTGGCTGGGCTGTTTCAGGATTTCGGCACCCTCGGCACGGGGGTGTCGACTCTTGGACGAGTTGGCCGATGGTAACAGCACTGATGTTAGCCCTGCTTTCACTGCGATGAAGCAGAGGATGGTGAAGAGAAGAGGTGGCTGAGAGGTGTCTCTCCCGAGCAATCTGCGCTGCCCAGGAGCTGCTGCAACCACTGACACGAAGGGTGCTGATGCGGAAGCTCTCACTGGCTGGACTTGAAACGCGAGATGGGAACTGGCGTCTACAAACTGACCACCTCCCGGCAGAGCGTGACAGTGGGTATAGAAGGTAGACTCGATCGAAGATTCATGACACGTCAAGAGGCTGGCAGGATTCCACGTCGGAACACTTGAGGAGGGCGTAGAGGAGATACAAAGCCACACAGTGGCCCCCCGACGGACCCGGCAATGACGATGAGCAGAACATGTAGGCTTCGTAGACAGGTCTCCGAACAAGTCGAGGGCACCCGCAAAATTGTCGGATCCCGAGAGTCATTGCTGGCGCGATGTCCCAGGGCTAGCTACAGAACGAATCCGCCGATGCTCTCGGTTCGTCTTCAATCAGGTGGAAGCGTTGGAGGCCACTCAGATCGCGCCGAGGTATGGACGCAATATATGGTGCACGTCTGGCAGCGGTCAAGTGACATAGCTGCCCACTGCCCAGAGTAGGAAGCAGGTAGCGTGCCTTCCTAATCCGGGTACGAGTGGGGCTTTGACCTGCGCTAAACGTCTCAAACACTCCATGCATGACTGACGACACAGCTGTCGAGGTGTTGACCATCAAGCAATCTCGAGACTCCGCATTGCAATCGTCGCGATCTCCCATCTTCAGCGAGCACAGCCCGCAGCAAAAATGGCCACCGCAGAGCCTCCCACCACCTTCGAAATGCTACCGCCCGAGCTCCGCAACAAGATCTTCGAAGACTCGGAATGCCTCGACATCCGCCAGTGCAATCGCTGTAAGCTCTGCCTCCGCGCCGACGTGTACTCCTGGGGCCAGATCACGGACACGACTCCGCGCAATCTATCCGCGCACGCCACGCTACTCGTCCTCTGTATCTTCCGCCGCTCGAACATCCACAAGGCGCTCTGTCACCGGTTCCGCGCCATCCAAACCTTCGAATGCAGCGCCCACGGCGCGAACACCGGCGCGGTGGGAATCGCGCACCCGAACCTCACGCTCGTGAACAAGTTGATCCGCGCGGAGACGCTCGGCATGTTCTACGGCAGGCACACGTTCTACTTCGCCTTCCACGACATCAAGGTGGACCACAAGATCATCGTGCGCTGGTTGCGCAAGATCGCGCTGGACAGCTCGTCTCGGCTCAGGCGGGTGATCATCGTCTACAGCGTGAAGAAGCACGCACCTCACCTCAAGAAGTTCTTAATGCCGGAGATGGCTAAGCTCGGTCTGAAGACCAGCGAGGTGGTCCAGCTCGAGCGCACGAAGTATCCGCATTGCTGCTGCAATACGTGCGCCTCGGACACTGCCTTCAACGCGGAGAAGCGGCGAGACGCGTAAGGCTAGACTCCGGGGGGCATTCGTTCGGGGCGGAAATGCTTGGCGGGCGTCTGGCATCCTGAGTGGCGTCAATGGTATGCTGGATCAATGTCGGCCGGTACTATTTTTGACGATAGACGTCAAGCATGGCCAGATGGCTGACATGGGCAAGGATATGAGGGGAGACGGAGCGTGAATTATCGGCGCAATGGTGACAGGTTTGTCGGGAAAGCCTGGATGTACAGTGCTGCGCTCGCAATCATGCACGATCGTACCTTTCGGACTTACGGTCGAACAGGATCGCTGAATTTGGAGAGGACTTGTGAGGCTCGGGAATGTGCAGCTGGCTGGGAGGTCCTTTGAGCGTGTCACGCCCATAGCATAAACGCCGTGATGGCACAGTACCCACACCACATCATGCAGATCTGCAGTGCTGCGTGTCGAGAAGCGGCAGACCCTGCGCACCGTCCACAACGACCACCCGGTACCAGTACGTCCATCTATTTGTCCTTCTTGGCCTTCGCACCCTTCGACTTCGCCGTGCCCCGCAGCTTCTTCTCGCGGTTCTTGCGCTGCTTGCCTGTAGCACACTGTCAGTCCGCGTCCTCGACCGTCCATCTGCAGCCACTTTGTCCTCTCGTGCGCCACGGGATCCGACCTACGCTGCTGTCTGCTCGCCTTCTCAATCTTCGACGCCTGCCCGTACCGCACCAGCCTGTAATGCGGCTCAAACTTCTTCAATGCCTCGGGTGAGTCGTAGACGAGCGCGAAGCCGGTGCTCTTGCCACCACCGTACTGTGTCCGGAAGCCGAAGCACGAGACCTGGTCCTTGGAGGCTTTGTAGAGTTCGGAGAGCTTCGATCGCAGCTCGTCCTTGCTGACGTTCGGGCGGTTGGGGTGGAGGACGTCACTGCAGAATACCCATGATTAGTATGCGGCGGGCGAGTGGGCGTTTGTAGTGGCTGCGAATGTCGTTCGCCTTTCGCGATGCGGGAGGAAGGTGTACGCACACGACCATCTGCTTGCGGCCCAGGAGCGGGTTGCGGATGAACTTGCGCGTGCGCAGAGTTACTTGGCCTTCCGACATGATTGCGGTGTTGTCGAGGGGATGTCGGCGTGCAGGAAGTCCGGGCGATGGATTCGATGTCGTGAGGTCGTCGGCAGCAATTTGCAGCGTGCGGGGCCTTGGCATGGCCTGAGGCTCCACATCGACATCTCGCGAGAATTATTGAGGTATCTAGGTAGGTTGGTAGGTACATGTAGGCTTCATCTCGAACAATTTCTTCACTTGCCCTATTAGCGTACATTCGACCGCGTCGCGCAGAAGAACGAGATAATATATTCGGAAGAACTCACGATGGATCCTCAGCTGGTGCTCTTCCGCCGACAGTATCTGCAGCTCGTGGAGCCGGACTTCCTGGCATGGCCCCCCAAGCAACTGCTTCGAGAACCCAGCGCTCAGGCCTGGCTATACCGACGACTCTTCGACACGGAGCGTATCGAGAGGCTACCGCCCGACAGATACCAATTGCGCGTGCTCAAGGTCCTCTTGGCGAAGATAGAGGCTTCCATCGAGGACCCTGAAGAGGACGTAAGTATGGCTTTTAGACTCTCTCTTCTCTTGCTCTCATATCGATGATTTGCACATCTTGTTTCCCTACCACAGCCCGCTCTGATTCTCTGTCTCGCCGCCAGGAGATCTCAGACGAGCTCATGTCCCGCCTATCCACTCTCATTGCCATGGAAATGCCATCAGAGACCACAGCCGTACAGCAGAAGACCAATGTTACATTTAGCTGCACTCCTTCGGGACGGCGATCATCTGCAGATCTCGAGAATGAGCGCACTGTGACTCTACTGGAACGGCGCCACCTCATCTCCGGCTCACTTACCACGGGTTTCCGGACCTGGGAGGCGGCACTTCACCTCGGGTCGTACCTGCTCACTACAGCCGGCGCAGATCACATACGCGGCAAAAGCATACTCGAGCTCGGCGCTGGAACTGGCTTCCTATCCATCTTATGCGCAAAGCATCTCGAAGCAAAACATGTTACGAGCACAGACGGTGACGAAGGTGTGGTTGAAGCGCTGCGCGAGAACCTCTTCGTGAACGGCTTGGACGCCGAGGCGAGGGTTGTCACGAGCATCCTCCGATGGGGTCGAGGGTTGCGAGGGACGTGGGTGGAGGAGGACTGCGAGGCGTGGCCGTACGACGTTGTCGTGGGGGCGGACATCGTATGTGGATGGAGATGCGCCGGTCGTGGTAAGACGCTGACTTGCGCCAGACATACGACAAACCTGGCATCTCGGCTTTGGTGGCGACGCTTCGGACGTTGTTTGACATGCGGCCCGGACTAAAGGTCATCATTTCAGGTGCCATCCGCAATGTAGAGACATTTGATACATTCCGAGAAGCTTGCCGTAAGCCGATCAAGGTCCACTATGAGGTGTCTCCGTAGCTGACAGAACTTCGCAAATAGTCCGCAGCGGCTTTTCGATTGAGGAGATCGAGTTCCACGCGAAGCCTTGGAAAGAGCAGACGGCGCTGTTCTATGCCATTGTTGCTCCGCTGAGGATCGTCATGATCACGAGGCAACCAGCGACATGAGCGCAATGGAACCATATGATTCTAGTGAGCCAACGGTACATTACTGTTGAGCAGATTCGTGGTTCATTTGAGCATGCGACGGCAGGGAGCTCCCGGGCCGCAGGTGGTCGAGGGGCACTAAAGCGGTAAGCTCTCATGCAAGTCGTTGTACACCGGTCCGATATGCATGTCTGAGTCGGATTAATCCTCACGACACCTACGCCTGCAGATAAAGTGAAGCAAGTTCCGTCGCAGCTGAGGAGTGGAGGAGTTGTCTTGGAAACGATCTTTTGTGCAGCTCTGCTACTTGCACCTAGATGCGGCGAGAAGGCTTCCGCAGCCTGCTGCAACAAGGCTGTGCAGCTGCAGCCTGGCCACCTCTGCAAGTCGCTGGTCTTTCTTTGAATGATTGATACTCTTGTTCAGCTTTCATACATATCAGCATCGGTCGAGAGTTCGGTCCTTGCTCTCCAGCAACGTCGAACATCTGATTTTCTGACCATGCCGGATATCACAACGAGTCCAGGTCTGGCCATGTCCGGTCTTGGAAGGCTACGTTCGATGCAGCATGCAGTCTGGCATGCCAGTGTCGCGTTAGGCACGGAGTCGCCCAACAAGGTGTCCGCGAACCTCGTCGGTGTCCTGAAGGCTACCGGTCCCATCCTCAACACGATCACGACCCTGGTCGTGCCATGGGCTATGCTCGTGGCAGCCTTCTACCGACACAAATGGTTCTGCCAGGGCTGCATCTCGGCGAAAGACTACCTGTGCAGCTTCTTGTACGCCTCCGTGTCCATCCCGAGCGACCACGAGCTCCACCATCAAGTCCTCCGCTGGATCATCCACGACGGGTTTGAGTCGTCCCGGGTGCGCACGCTGGCCTTGACCAATGCCTCCGCTCCAGGTCGATGGCAGTGGAATGGGATGTCCGGTCGCGGCAAGCCACCTTCCAACCTGAGAGGTCTGGCAGCGGTGACGCTGGACGAGTCTGGAGGCCCGCCGCCACTGTCGTACATCCCCGACATCGGCAAGTACCCCTTCTACTTCCGCGGGCAGAAGTTCGTGATGGAGCGCCGACCGCAGCAGATGGACAACTCCATGGTCTTGAACCAGTCGCCGGATGGCAGGCGGAAGCAGGAGACCGTCATCACCATCTCATGCTTCTCGCCGTGGCTCGGGGTGCAGCCGATCAGACAATTCCTCGGCGCCGTCGTGGCTGACATCGCTGCCGGGCGAGAGAACATGACAAGCATTTACCGCCCCTTCCTCGACGCGCGCTCTTGGGATCACGGCGTCCCCCGCACGGCTCGGACTCTAGACGCCGTGACGCTGGAAGCCGGCGTCAAGGAGGTGCTGGTCGAAGATATGCGAGCGTACCTCGACCCGAAGACGAAGCGGTACTATACCAACCGCGGCATCCCCTGGCGCCGCGGGTACCTCTTCTGGGGCCCACCCGGGACCGGCAAGACAAGCTTCACGACCGCACTGGCCGGGCACTTCAAGCTCAACGTCTACATGATCAGCCTGTCGTCGCAGACCCTGAACGACGCCAAGCTGGACACCCTTTTCGATCTGCTCCCGCAGAAGTGTATCGTGCTGCTGGAGGACATCGACAGTGCCGGGATCCGACGGCAAGACATGTCCGCCGGCGCGAAGAAGAAGGAGAAGAAGAAGGCGACGGTCAAGCGCGGGCCATACGGTCTCTTCCCCGACGACGAAGAACCAGAAGGCGTCACGCTCAGCGGCCTCCTCAACGTCCTAGACGGCGTCCGTGCAGCCGAGGGCCGGATCGTGATCATGACGACGAACAAGCCCGAGACCCTCGACGCGGCGCTCATCCGGCGCGGCCGCATCGATCAGCGGGTGCACTTCGGCTGCGCCTCGCGTGAGACGGCGAGGAAACTGTTCACGCAGATCTTCTGCAAGTCCGGCGACGAGCTGCTGGAGGGGGAGGCGGCGAGGGATGAGGATGCCATCGCACGGCTGGCGGAAGAGTTTGCGGCGTGTGTGCCGGAGCACGCCTGCACGCCGGCGGATGTGCAGGGCTACCTCATCGATCGGCGGACGGATCCCGTCAAGGCCGTGCAGGAGGCCGCGACGAGCTTTGACAGGCTGGTCAGTGATGGTGCTGGGGCTTTCAAGATTGTGGCGGGCGGTGGCGAGGACGCTGGCGTTGCAGTCGGTGGAGGGGAGAGTATTGAACGAGGAGCTGCTGCGACCGAAGCGTCGCCTACCGATTCTACATCCAGTGAGTCTGTGGTGCTGGTGGACGAGGATGGTGACGATAACTCCAATAGCGAATCCTCACATCGTTGATAGATCTAACCCATGGCCATGCGGCCTAATAAAAGTAACCACCACCCATACTGTAGCGCTCCTCCTCATGTGCACGCAGTTGTGGACCGTCGCTGTCGGGTCTCTTGTGCAGATCACAGTGAGACAAAACAATTGATTGGAGTTCTGGAAATTGCCTAAAAAATCAGGTCGCAGCAGAGCCGTAATTCATCATTTTGATGAGCCTTTGTTAAACCACTGATGTGATTTGAATAGAAATAGCCGAAGGCGGGGCTCGAACTGAACCGGAAATTAGGTAAGATCAATCAATTGGTTAACGGGATACGACGTACCCCGCGACCTTGAGGTTGACTTATTTGACTAAGAGCCACACGCTAAATGTGGTGTTAGACAGTGATGCCAATGAGTGGTCTGTGTGAATCACAAACCTCTACCGATTGAGCTACCCCGGCTTGTGAATGCCAAGTATCGGCTGAACATAATATGTTCGTGATGGGCAAAGGACCGGACTACCACCCTACAGCAGGCTCCAGGATCCGAGCTAGAGGGCGCAGCGTAACGTAGGCCGGTCTTGATCATGGTTTGTCCAGTGTTTTCATGGCGTCAGCTGCTTTGAGCGAGTCTTGGACGGCGCACATGCCTTCGGTTTGAGGTGGGCGCCAGCGGTAGCTCGGCTAGCAGAGGACTGAGTGGAGCTCGGAGCTGCCCAAGAAGCCTGCGGCCCACAACCGAGGGCCTCGCATAGTGCGTGTGCTGGGCAGGCTCCTTGGCGATCAATGATTTGGGTTGAGGCCGATAGCACAGAGGTTCACATCATATAGTACATGGACGAAGGAGGTGAGGTTGAGGACGCAGGACCGTGCAGGCTTAGCGCTGATCGAAGCGAAAGGGGCAACACTCGTGAACGCATGCGGCCGCGAAACCATGTCGATAGTATGGTCGCGTCGTCGCTGATATGCTGGCCACGTGGAATGATTTACATCACGACGATAGGCGGAGCAGCCGAGTCTTGACATGACGCGAGCCACCTTGCTACTCTTTAGATTGTGATCTGTCTAGTAGTACATCAAATACAGTATTGACTGAAGCAGAAAGAGCTCTCACGACATGCGCAGGAGGATGTCGGCTTGTGATGTCGTGCTTGGATTGCTCCTTGTCCCTCGTGTGATGGTGGCACTACCCTATACCGGATAAGGCTATGCTGCGTGCAGTCGAGGGAAGGAAAGGCTTCGCTTGTCGATGACACCGCTGTCAAGCCGTCGAGGAGGATGTTGTGTTGCTCAAGCCGCATTCGCCGTGCTGACGTTGGCGCCGCCCTCGGCCGTGCCGGCCTGCGGGTCGGCATCCACGCCGCCCTCCACCAACGCAGCCGGGTCCTCATCTTCCTTGCCTGGGCTGTCGATGGCGACCTTGACCGCGATCTCGCGCCCCTCGATCTCCTTGCCGTTCATCTCCGAGCACGCCTTCTGCTGCAGCTCCTCACTAGTGAGCGTCACGAATCCGAAACCCCGGCCCTTGCGCGGCTCGTTGCGGGCCTGCAGCTTCTTGATCATGAACTTCGGGATGGGGCGGAGGGCGATCTTGGCGGAGGTGGGCGAGTACTCGGCGAAGAGCTCGAGGAGCTTGTCCTCGCGGAGATCGTAGGGCAGGTTGGCGACCATGATCTTGGTCTTGCTGGCCACGCCGTCCTCGGGCGGGCCGCGCTGCTTGCGAGGCTCGCGGGGCTTGGTGTTGGATGGCGCCTTGGCGTCTGCGGTCTCGCCGGTCGGAGCCTCGTTGGTGGTCGAGGTGAGCGGCGCGGCTTCGCTTGGAACGTTGGTCGGGCCGCCATTGGTGGCCGACTCCTCCGCACCCTCCCCATTGATCTCCGCACCGGCATTGCGTCCACCACGACCAGTGCGACCGCCACGCGCACGACCGCGGCCACGGCCGCGTCCGCGAGTGGGGGAGCGACGGCGCTGTTGACCCTCGCCTCCCTCAGCACCAGCCTCAGGAGCGGCACCCGCCGGCTCCGGCTTGCGAGCGAGCTGGACCGAGACCTTGCGGTCGAGGATAGTCTTGCCGTTCAACTCGTTGATGGCACGCTCAGCCTCGGATGGCGTGGAGACGTCAACGAAGGCATATCCGACCGGGCGAGTGGTGCGCGGGTTGGTGGGGATGGACGTGGTCTCGCTGCATGACGACAGTCAGTAAGATGATCATGCCACTGCTTTGCGGGCGTGACATACACAAGGTAG